>WBNM01004292.1:116411-326462 GCA_013399055.1 Ramphastos sulfuratus
CCCCCCAGCACCGCCTCCCCCGCCGCGGACCCGGGGGGATGCTGGGTGCGGGTCCTGCGCGGGCACGGCCATTACCCACCCCCGATTATGAGACAAGAGAGGCACAGGCAGAACCAAGGTAGCAGCTTTTAGTCGTGACCGAGATTCTCCCTACCGTCCCCCGGCTCTTCCTCGGCCCCCAAGGCGCGGTGGGCGCCAGCGCCAGAACTCTCCTGCCCGAGGAGCCTGGGCTTGCAGCAGCCTAGGACCGCTCCCCAGGGCAGAGGTTGGGGGCAGAGAGGGTGGCTGGGTGCTGCCGGTGGCAGCGAGCAAGTGGCACGGGACATGCCAAGAGCAGAGCCACCGCTGCTGGAGGGCAATCGGCCTGGGAGAGGCTCCTGGAGGCTCCAGGGCAGCAACATTGCCCACTGCTGCCAACACAGGAGGAAATAGGGAAGGGGCACTGGAAGGGTCTGGAACCCCCCCGGGGCTGCAAGTATGAAGGCCAGTACAGGAATGATGGAGTCCACTTGGGCCCTGGGAGTGTGGAGGAGCCAGCTCCCTCCCACCAGCACCCACAGGGCTCAGGTGTAGGAAAGGAGGTTGATATCATAGCAGCCATCCACCTGAAAAAGAAAGCAACCACTGTTCCTGGCACAGCACCAAAGCTTTGCTGGGACTCCCCATCCCATCCTGAAAGGGCTCCCCTGAGATGCAGCAATGCCAGAGCCCCATGAGCAGGGTGCTGGGACTCACATCGAAGCGCCCGATGCGGGCAGCTGTCTGGCGAGCCCGGATCACCTCTGTCAGCACCCACATTTGCTGGACCTCTGTTGACACCTTCTCCGGGTCAGGGAGCTCCTAGAAAGAAGTGAGCACAATGCTGTGGAGAAGAGAGTGGCCCAGATCAGCCTGGACTTGGGCAGTGGTGTGGAGGTATGTCTGTGGTTTCCAGAGAGCTGTGATCACAGGACATTCAAGATAGTGCCCACATTCCTGACCTGCTGGTGGTTCCCCAGTGCAGCCTAAGCAGAGCTCTGCTCTAGGAAAACAGGCAGCTGGGGAAAGAGGTGACCCTGAGCCTTGGGTGCCATGGTGCCGGCACAGCATGTCTCTGCTGGCAGGTGTCCAGGGCAAGGACAGAACGCAGATCACTGGCTAATGATTAAAAACCTAATCACACAGTCCAGAGTCCCTCCATGGCACTCCCCAGGCCTGGGGACAGAAAGCCCACTGCAAGCGCTGATTCATGAAGGAATCTTCAGCTGGGCAAGACTCGCTTCCATGCTGCTTCTCCCCTGCCCATGGCATCGGGCTACTGGTGGGCGCCTTGTGGTGATGCTGGGAACAGCCAAGTCCAGAGTAACCTCTGGCACCTCCTCTGGACCACCCCTTGTCAAGGAAGATGTGATTCATGCAATCTCCAGCCTGTCAAACAGCCAGGCAGAGACCAGAGCTCCCTGACCTGCCAGGGTTGACAGAAGCCTTGGCACCAACGTGGTGTAAGCTCAGCAGCACCAAAGCCCAGTGGCAGAACTGTTGCAGAGGTGCTGGGGTGTGTGAGACTGCTCCTGGCCCAGCCAGTGGCTTATTCAGCAGGTTTCCATGGGCAACCCAGCTGCCTGTCCCTGCCCTCCTCTGCCTGGACTTTGCTCACTGAAGTCCATCAGCCAGGCAGATGTGGTTTGCAAGCTGTAAACATGTGGCATGGTTGTGACCTCCCTCTGCCCATATGCCACATACTTCCCAGAGTGCACCCTCTGCAAAGTGTTTGGGACCAGCTAGGCCATCCATCCTCACCCATCCACCCACCATCTGAGTGATGCTGTGCTGCCTCCACTCCCACGGGGACACTGCTGCCCAGACTAGAGGGCAGGTAGACTGAAGTGTCACCTCAAATAGCACATCATTTTGGAAGTAGTTTTCTTCTGAATGCTGCAAACTACTTCCAGCACAAGGTGGGTTATTTCATAGAGTCACAGAATGGTTTGGGTTGGAAGTGGCCTTAAAAATCTAGTTTAAATCCTCTGCCATAGGCACGGACACCTACTAGATCAAGTTGCTCAAAGCCTCATCCAACCTCAGTCCCTATTTCAGGGCTCCACAAACTACTTCTGCTGGGGTCCTGGAGCCAACAGGACAGAATGAGGCAAGTACGGTCACAAGGGATGCTTGCACCCACTGGCAGCCCCCCATGCAGGTCCCTCCTTCCCCTTGAGACCTCAGTGGGGATCACTCACCTCATGCAGGCTGGCTGGCTGCTCTGGAGGGGTCAGCTGGGAGAGCCAAGAGGCGAAATCTTTCTGTGGGCTCTGAAACAGATTGAGAGGGTCACACAAGCATTGTCTTTAGTCCCACCCCCATCCCTCATGCCATGGAGCATGCTGCATTGATGTGGTTTGAGTCCATTGATGTCGTGAGTCTATGCTGCTATGGTCCAGAGTCCACCCGTGTTTATATTGCTATGGATATAAGTATCTTTTTTTTTTTTTTTTTAAAGAGAATTTTGTCTTTTGAGTAATTGCTTGCAACCTCTATCTTGCTCCAGCAACCTCCAGCTCCGTCTCACTACTCAGGTAAATGTCCACCTCTGGAACAGACAGGGCTGGGGCTGGATGGAGCAGTTTCCTCCCAGTCCCCAGCACACAAGGGGACCCCAAGTGCCTCAGCAAATGACAAGGACTTGGACCCACACCCCTGGGCCTTCTGGAGGGAGCCTGAAGGCCCTGAAGCTGTGCCAGGTGCAGGGCTGGGGGTGATGGCCTGTCCTGGACACTGCACGTAACTGACAGGGAGGGCAGCACCAGAACAGGCTCACCTTCTGTCCAGGGGGGAAAATCTGGACCTCTTCAATGGTGAAGTGGAGCCAGACTGGAGAGGGCTGCCGGAGGATGAACCGCACCGCCGTCACCTGGTCCATGTCACACAGCATCTGCTGGGATAGGGACGAGGAGGAGACTGTTACCACAGGGGCTGGTGCTATTCTGGGGCAGCTTTGGGTACTTCCTCCAAAAAAAACCACCCCAGATGGAAAGAGCTTGAGGGGAGTAATCATTTCATGGTGGGTAGCTGGGCAGAGCAGGGCTTAGGCTGGACCAGCATGGAGACCTTGCTGATGAGAGGGGCTGGCAGAGGTAGGAGAGGCATGGCAGGGCAGGGGCATCAGCACATGGACCTGGGAACCAGGTCTTGGGGTTCAGGCAAAGAAGGGTGAGCCCCAGGAGTATGGGTGATGTCCCAGCTGTGCTGACCTGGTGGCGATGGAGGGAGAAGTAGTCCTGGGAGCCCTCCTCGGTGTGTGGGCAGGGCATCAGGCAGTGGTCTCTCAGGCAGGTCACCCAGCGGCGGGACCCGCCGGGACTGGGCCGCTGCACCCGCACGCTCAGGAACGCCGTGTAGAAGTTCCTGAAGACGATCTCCTGCACCTGCGGGACTGGCGGCCTCAGCCCCCGCACCGGCATTTCCCCGCCAGTGCCAGCATCGGCACCGTCATCTCTCATAGAGGCATCGTCATCCCTCTCACTATCGGGACCAGCATCCCGCACCGGGACCAGCACTGGTAGCCCACACCGCGTACTGACACTGACACGCACCCCATACCACCACACCCTACCCATACCGGCACTGGTACTGGCACCCCCCCAAACACTGGGACTAGGACAGGCACTGGCATCCCTCCGTCTCGTAATGGGAATCGCCCCCGCTCCCACAGCAGTACTGCCACCGGTATCACCCCCCGTCCAGTATCAGCATCCGCCCACACCCCTCCTGGGCCGGGCACTAGCATCCCTCCCGCTCATACTGGGATCCAGATAGCGCCCAGCCTCAACAGAGGTACTGGTGCTGCTCTTGGCGATAACTCGGCACCGGTATCCTTTCTGCCTCCCCCGTACAGACCCAGCATCCCTCCGATACAGGATCCTTGCCGGCCCTGGTATCTCGCTCCCGGCATCTCCCCTCCTGCATCAGGACTAGCCATGGCGTCATCGCCCCACAGCGGGACAGCCCCCGGCATCTCCCCTGGTACCCGTCGGTACCATTTTCAGTACGGTTCCTCCAATACCAGTACCGCTCCCGGCGCCCCCCGCCCAGCGCTGGACCGCACTCACATCGGCGGGAGCGCCGCGAGGGAAGCGGAGGTCGATGACGGCCACGCCAGGCCGCGCCGGCTCGGTCCCCCCGCTCAGCTGGAGCGCAGCGGCGGGGCGCGGGGCGCAGAGCAGCGGGGAACGTCCTGACTCCCCCGGCGGCTCCGGCCCCGCCGCTCCCGACATGGCGGTGCACCGCAGCCGCCCCTCCTGGGCGGGGTGGCGCGCGGTAACGTCACATGCCGCGCCGACCGGAAGCCGCTCTCGCCTCCAGGGGGCACCGCGCTCCTGCCGCCCAGTCCCACGGCCGGAGCTTGTCCCGGTCCCGCCCCGGTCCCATCCCGCGGCGGTGGCAGAGGCAGGACTGTAGTAAAGCACACGGTTTATTGACTCCATACGTTTACACAACTCGGAAACCACCCCCGCGACGCCGAAATCAGAGCGTGAGGTGACGGGGTAGAGGGGCCCCTCGCCTCCCTCCGGCCAGCCCGGAGGGGCCGGGGCAGAGAGCCCCACAAGCAGAGGCGGACAGGGCCTTGCCCACCCAGCCGCTCACCGAGCTGCGGAAACGCGCGACCCCTTGCGGGACGGGTGGGTATGGCTTTGTGTGCGCTGGGACCCTTCCCGGCGCACGGGGCCAGGACCGCTCCGGGGAAACACCAATAACTCCATGCTTCGGATGAGTCGAGAGAGAGAAAAGAACACCAACGACGTGAAGGAAGAGGCGGCCGGGGGTCCCGCGGCTCGGCCCGAGCAGGGCGGTGGGTCCCGGGCGCTGGCAGAGGGAAGCTAAGCCGGTACAAACTGCTGGTAGCGGTACACCGGTGTTTAAGTCTTTTTTAATAAAACAATTGGAGGCTGTATCAAAAATTTAGTAAAAAAATTAGATTCGAGAGTTCGCTGATTTTTTTTTCCCCCCCACCTATTAACTATTCCTGGCACTTTTTTTTTAAAAATTTTATCCTTTTTTTTTTTTTCTTTCTTTTTCAGTTTTTATCTTTCCCCATAACGTCCCAGCGTGGAGCAGCTGGGAAGAGGCATGTGGCCCTGAGGCCGTTCCAGCACCGCTCTCATGGAAGAGTCAAGACAAAGAGGCCCCTTGGAGAAAACATCCCTTGCCAAAACACTTCGTAGGGAGGGGGTTTTGCTAAAAACGTTCCTCCCGCCCCGCCCAGCGCTTGCTGGAAAGTGGAGGAATTGATGTGGAGTGGGGCCTGGTGAACTCCCCTCACCCAGCACAGTGCTGCAGCACCTGGAGGTGTGGGCAGCTGCCCCCTGCTTAGCCGTTAAGTACCCCAAAGCCAATCTTGACTCAACCAATGACTATTTTATGATGTGTGAGAAAAATAGGATTTGATTATTAAAAAAAAAAACAAAAGAAACCCCAAAATATCAAACCCCAAACCAAGAAGCTGATTCCCCTGAGAAGGAGGCTGGCTGTCCTTGAGGGCGTCTCCTGAATCATCCCTGGAGCTCACCTGCAGCACAGCACTGCCCTTCCCTTCCCTCCCCAAAACTACATATCCCAGTTTAGGTAAACAGCAGATTAAATGTAAAAACTTAAAACATCGACTTCAGAAAGTCCCTTGAATTTAATTATTTTTAGGCTACCTTTCATGTTACGTCCTGTAGCTAGACACACGTGAATAGAAAAAACAGTACAGTTAGTGTTAAAGGCAAACAGCGGAGACCCAGAGTGCTACCCCAGTGCTGCCTGCTCCTCCCGCCCCATCCCATTCCATCCCAGTCCCGTCCCCCCATCCCTGCCCGCCACCCCGGCCCCGGCCAGGAGCCCAGCCGCTGGGAGGGCGTGTTTCAGCCGACATTTTTTTTTTTTCTATGAATAAAATAAAACCAAAGCTTGTTAGGCAAAAATAAAACGAGTGTCCCCCCAAGTTCTGTGAGCGCTCCGGTGTGGCAGGCGCAGCTGGGGAGGGCCTGCTGGGGAGCGGGCTGGGGTTTGGGGTTCCCGGCTGGTGAGGGGGCTGCCGGCCCACGAACAGCACTGGTGTGGAGCTGGAGGCCCCTTCTCCCCCCGAGAGCCTCCTGTTCGTTAAGGAGGGACATAGGGTGGTGGGGACCTGTATGGGGTCATGTTCTTCGGGCGAGAGCCTTTCCCCTCCATGGGTGCAGTGAAGGGAGGGGGAGGCTGGTAGGGTGGCGCGTTGGGGTCCTCGTCCCGCAGTGGTGTGTACTCCCCGATGGTGTCCTGGTTGAGCGGTGTGGTCTCTGGCATGCTCTGGTTGGGGTACTCTGGTGGGGGCAGTGGCGCTTTCTCCTCCTGGAGGATGAGGGGCATGCTGGACGACGGTGGAGGCTTGGAGTCGTCCAGCTCATCAGCGAAGATGATGGGTACACCTTTCTTGATGAAGGTGGCCTGATCTTCAATGGTCAGCTTCCCTTTCCTCTTTTTGCGGTAGCAGATCATGGCAATGATGCCAGCCACAAGGAGGATGGCAGCCACCACTACAGCAGGGATGACGGTGTGCAGGTACACGTCATCCTCGCTGCTCTTCTCGGGATCTTTGCCTGCCGCCACTGTTGGTGTTGCCTCTGAGATCACCCTGTCATCTTTCGTCACAGGGATGAACTGGATGTGCCTGCAGCTGCCGGAGCCAACCACTGACACGTTCAGAGGCTTAAACTCAGGCTGCAAGACATTGGAGAAAGCCGGGCTCGGCCCACCAGAGTCATCTGCAATTTTTTTGCTCAAAGTCCGGATCTGCTCCCGGGGGCAGGGATCCAGGGGCAGTGTGTTGTTTGTCCACTCCACAACAATGGAGCCTCTGGCGATATTCTGCACTGTGATGGTGCTGCTGTTCCTGTCGCCAAAGGCCAGAGCCAGCTTCTTCACCAGCATGATCTTCTTATTGATGTCATTCACCACTGCATCATGGTCCCCTTCCAGCCTGGCCTTGAACTTCACCGGAGACTTGTCCCCATGTGGGCGTTTGTGGACATGGATTTCAAAAGCATCCACGGCAAAGAGCCCACCTTTGTCAGTGGCGTACATGAAGTACTCATGCTTCCCAATGTGGTTGTGGTCTGGCATGCCGTACATGAGCTGGCTGGTGCTGTTGAACTGTACCCACGAATTCTCCTCTATCATCTGTTGCTCCTTCAGCTTCAAAGTCAGCTGCAGCTTGTCTGTGGTAGTATCCTCTTTGTCATAGAAAGTATCTGATGGTATTTTAACCTCAAAGTAGGTGCCCTCCCATGCATCAACCCTGTCGATGTGGTTTGTCAACTTGGGTGGCTCATTTGGCTCCCAGGGCCGAGGAAGTCCACTAGCTGTGGTGCGTACACGGCCTGGAGGGGAGGCTGTGGTCAGCTTGGAGATGGGAGATCTGGTTGTACTGGGAGGCTTTGTTGGACGTGGCGTTTTGGGTCTTCGAGTAGGCCTTCGTGTTGTCGCTGTGGAAGAATCTGTTGTGGATGGTGTGGCTGGCTTCAGCGTGGAGACTCTGGGCTTCTTGGTGGTAGTTGTGGGTGGTGTGATCACTGCAGTGGGCTCTATGTACCCGGGCATTGTGGGGCGAATGGGCACAGAGGCCGTGCCAGTGCCTTCCGCTACCTTGGTTGGCTGGATCGGCCCCAGTGTGGGCGTCTGGACGATGGGGCCCCTCGTTCTAATGGTGACTGTTGGCTTCCTTGGCAGTGGTATGGGCTCCCGGACAGGGGGTGCTGTCGTCTCTGTGGGAGGTGCAATGGCAGGTGATGTCGGGGTAGGGACAATCCTGGTTGGTGGTTCCTGTGCCGCAGTGGTGGGCGGCCCAATGGCAGTCAAAGGAGTCGGGGTGGCGTTGATCTGCCGCCGCATCCTCTTTGGGAGATGAGGTTTCTTGTTAGCAATGTGCCAACCAACAACAGGGTAGCCAAGGCGGGCAGACATGGTTCCTTCCTTAGCTGGAGCCTCCACCTTGCTGATATTGGGGACACTGTTTTGGCTCAGAGAACATCCCAGTTTCCATGAGAGTAAGGCCCCATTTTCCACCACCTTCTTTGCATTTCCTGGTCCAGCCATGAAGGCTGACATGTCAAAGAGTCTGTTATTTACAACAGGAACCAACTTCATGTTATGAAGTTCCACCTCTGAGAAGCTTCTCATTCTGATTAAGAGTTCAATCCTCTGCTTTGGTGTCATTTTTGTTAAGTCAGCATCCAAAATAACAGTCAGGATAGTGACTGGCTCTTCCGAGCCGCACACGAATGGTGCTGCATCACCTGTGTCTTGGACGGCTACTCGCACGGACTGGGGCTCGTTGTGATCTTCTTGGTGAACCTCAACAGAGAAGACGTTTGTGGCCTGTGGCACATAGCTCCCATTTGGGAAGGGCTGCAGCGTGGTCACCGAGATGTAGTGGACGCCCTTGTCTGTGTCAAGAGGCAGCCCTTCCAGGGAGCTACTCTCCACGTTCCAGTGTAACCAAGAAGGCAAGGAGTCCTTCCCAGCTTCAGAGATCTACCAAAGAAGAAGAAAAAAAAAAAGGTGGTGGTGCTTTTAGAAGTACAGGACTAGGATATGTTCTAACAGCAATAATGTTTAATTTAAAGGATTAAAGAAAAAAATCCAAAACATAACTGGGGAAGGAGCTTCCTGGCCAGAGCAGGGCAGCTCATATCTTCTCCACATGGTGGCAAATACAAGTTCTGCAGTGTACACTGGTCCCAGAGGATTTCAGGTGCCATGGGAGGTCACAAAGTCCTGCAAAGGTCCCTCACCTACAGGCACCGGCTCTCTGCCACTTGCTGTGCAACTACTAAGCACAAATGCTTCATCTTCTCCAAGGGCAGATGGGGAGCTTAAGTCACGTGGACAGCTACAAAGCTGAGGGTGAAGTTAGACCACAGAGCAGAGCTGATTCAGTAACTGTCCTCTTCCCACTCCTTCTTCTCCCAGCCCTGCTGTCTTGCTCCTTTCCTCAATGTGATCACACCTTGCAAGCCCATTGCTCCCAGCAGCCCAGAGGAACACACGTTTTCTCTGTTAACTTTCAGCTTTGTCCCACTGTCCCTAGCAGTCAGGCTGAGCTAGAAGGGCCAGAAGCTGGCAAACTGTGAGTCAGAGTCCCCAGCCTGGTTGGAGCACAGCAGCTCTCAACAAACAGCAGCAAATCCCGAGAGGCATGCAGACACTTAAAACACGGCATGTCTTCCTGCACTGCCAAATGAATGGCAAGCTGGGGATGAAGGAGGGGTGCAGACCCAGCATCTGGTCACCCAAGCACTGCAATAGCCAGTGCAGGCAGGCAGGGACACAGCAGATGGGCTGGGGCACTGCTGGACATCAGACAAGGGGGCGTGCCAGCCTGGCTTTGCTCCCAGTTACCTTACAACAGGGATATAACTTTTATATAAAAACTTCCTTCTGCAGACTACAAGCAACTGACTCAGACTGCAGACTCCTCAGGACTCCAGCGCTCTTCTAAGTCAACGGCAGCCCTTGTGCAGCCCAACAGCAGGGGCAATGCACACAGCGATGGCATTTCCACACATTCCAGCAGACGGAGCCAGCAGTAACTTCACTGGCTGCTGTTTCTCCCCAGTTTCTCCCTTCGTGCCTTGCTGAGCCTGTCTTCTTCCAGACAGGTCTCCTTCCTAGTCAGCCCAGGCGCAGACCCTGCAGGTCTCCTGGCCGTTTTGCTCATATGGAAATGTTTTTCACTGAAATGTCACCAGCATGGCTGACACTTGGCAAGGTGCTCCCCAACCCATGTAGGGCAGAGCACACATGCCAGAGCCCAGGGGACTGCCACCTCCTGCCCTGGGCTGTAGCTGAGGGTGAATGCAAACTCCCAAACCTCCCTGGTCCCTGACGTCCATCCAGCTGCAGTACAGCCATTTGGTACAGCTGCTCTCCACGAGGCACAGCAAAGCCATTCAGGCTGCACAGTGGAAGGGGTGACACTGCCAGCTCAGTGGGCTGTGACATTTTCCAGAGCTGTAGGTACTCCATAGGAAGTACCTTGAGATTTGCCACCTCCCTGGCTAAGAGGCATTTGGGAAGTGCTCTGGCTGGGCTTTCCAGAGCTCATAACAACACATCTTCCCCCACACTCAGAAACTGGATGCTTTGGGGCCCATGGAGACACAATAACAGCCTGGTTGAGGTGCTGTGCTCCAGCTCTCGTGAAAGAGTGCTTTGGTTACTCTGCAGTTTTGTAAAGCTCATACATATTTCACAATTCATCCAAACACAGAAATGGGCAGGAAGTTTCACAAAGAAACCTGCCTGGCATCAGTGCCCTCCGGTCTGGCAGTGGGTACAGAGATGTAGCTGGACTCAGCAGACCTCTCCAGCCATAGGCCCTGCTGGGGGGAAAACCTCTGGAATGGACAAGAGCAATGCCTGGTGCTGCAGGGCTGGACAAAAGAACCCTGGGCACCTCTCCCACCCTCCCAACTGCAGGCAGGATTCAGGCAGCACACGGAAGGACTGTGTGTGTGTGCTTCAGATTTCTTGCTACTGAAGGCTCTGCGTGCTCTGTAAGGATAAGGTAGGACCCCAAAGTCTTTTGGGAAGAGCAGCTTTTGTTGCAAGAGCTGCAGAGGTTTCGGCCATGACCACATAGACAACACCCCCATTCCTCTCCTCTGCAAAGGATCAGGCCTGCTTTTGGGCGGCCTTGACAAGATGGAGAGCACATCATGAGACATGTGCTGGGCAGTTTATAGAGCAAAGTTTAAAGCTGTAATCACAGTTTTTGGTTAACTTCTCAGCTGCAACATCCCAGAGCAGGAAATTCAGACTCGCTCTTACACAGGACAGAGAAAGCCATCCCATGGGCCCTGTGCCCAGATGGATCCCACACGAGCTGAGGCATGGAGATATGAACACTCTTCCACTTGGCCTTGCTGCTTACCCACGTGTCTGGCAGAACACAGTGGGTTTTGGCAGGGCTGCTCCATGGACTGCAGCAAAAACAGGAGCTGCTTTGACCCCAACCAGCCTGAAGGAACAGCAGCCCTTCACCTGGGACAGGCACTGGGAGCCAAGCCTCCCTCCTGCAGGAACAAAGGACCGAATTGTCCTTCCTTGGCATCTCTCCTGCCAAGTGAGAACAAAGGCTGGGTCTGCTCCTGCCCAGCCAGAAAGGCTGACCTGCACTTGTGTTCCTTTAAAAAAGAGTGATTTCATCACACCTTCCAAAAATTGAGATGCCAGGACAGTGCCCTTAACATTAGCAGGAGCTGAATGGTGCCACCTTTTATCCCCTCGTGCCAAAATTAGCCACTGACCTGCCCACTGAGGAGGAGGAAGGGCAGGGCCAGACACACATTGGGAACAGAAACACAAGAAGGCAGGATTAAAGACACAGTGTTATTGAGGCTTACACAATTAAGAAGAATAAAAACTCAAATATTGAGTGGTGAAATGCATGCTGAATGTGGAAGTTCAGGCTACACTTGGAACCAATCTCCCCCTTCCGTGCGCTCTGTGAAAGCCCTTAATTAGAGGATCACAAACTCATGCAGAGCTTTCCTGCCAGACGGCGTTTTCGGCCACTCCCTCCTCCTCCTCCCTGGGCATGGCACATGATTTGAAGAGGAGATGTACGAGCGTCACTTTTAATCTCGCATCATGAGGTGGTTCTCTTCTATCATTTCTGGTCCTATGTTCAAAGCCAGACTCACTTAGGAGAGGTGGCCAACCCCATGTGTAAAAAGCAGAGTGAGGGAAGCACTGGCCAGCCTGAATATTTCTGCTTGAAAACTCCTTTTTAACCTACAGTTTAAACGTCAGCTCAAGGTCTTAAGGGCCCACAACTAGAAAATGGAACTGCAGCTAGACAGATTCACACTCAAAACTAGGCTCTCCTGAAAAAACAAAAACAGGCCAGGCAATCACCTACTGGGACAACATGTTTTAGCAGGGATATGATGGTTGCAAAACATATATGAACCCACTTAAACTTGATTTAAAGAGCTGAGCTAGTTCAACCGTATGCAACACACAATGAGACGTGGACTAGCTTCTAAGGGTTCTGCAAGAGATAATTAAGAAAATCAAATTTATGTGAATTATGCCTATGAAGCCCATGAAGGTGTCTGTGCTCCCCTGGGAAATGTTTGGGAAGGCACTAAGATGCAAGCAGTCGATGCCACAGCTTCTCTTTAAACACAGCCACTGCCCTGGCAGCACGGTTCGTCCATGTAGCAAAGGAAGAGCCCAGCAAGATCAGAGCAGATAAAGCAGTTGTTGGGCTGAATAAAGCCACTTGTTCCTAAATGAATGCTCACCAGCTGAGCCCTCTGCATGGGTCTGTCCTGGTCACGGTTGTGGGGAGTCCCGGACTCTCTTCTAGCAAAGCTTCCTTCAAATATTGCTTCAAAGGGCATTTGTTAAAGCAACACAGAGTTAATGATTTGAGATCTCTAGTTTTCACGTAACAAATTTTTCCAGTTTTCTGTGTAGGCAATAAATATGAGTTTTCAGCCCTGCCATTTCCCTTAAGGGGTCTGGTTTCAAAATAACTCTTCTGTTGCTCAAGGGAAAAAAAAAAAAAAAAAGCTGTCTTTGTTTTCTCATTATTTGAGATAATTGTAAATGAATGCTTATCAGCTAAAGATTATACACAAGCCTGGCAGGGTATTGAAGGCCATTAAAAGAGTAGTCATGTTTGTGAGTTTAAATATGTACAGAGGTCTGGCTGGGTTTGAAGACCTTGTTCACAAAGTCCTTTCAGATATCCATGGCCTGTTATTTTTAGGCTGGCCAAGAGCAGTCAGCTTATGAAAGAAGATAGCTCAGTTTGAGTTGCCTTTCCCCCTCCCCACCCCCAACTTAGATCTTAAAGCCCTGTAGCCAACAAGACAAAGATAAGCAAGTGAGCAAAGCTGCTGCCTCTCAGGGAATTTGGGCAAAAATGCATTCTTGCCTACAAGAGTGGCCTCTGATCCTTCACGTATTTAGTCCTCCTCTGAAGGAATCCTCCAGAAAGGAGGCAGCAAATCCTTTGCTAGGAGGCAGGTACTGTAAGATCCTTTTTGCACACCACTATGAAATCCTCCTGGATATCTAGAGGTATCTGATGGGATCTTCACAGTCTATGATGCCAGATCTTCCCATGGGTAGCAGCAGCTGGGGACTCAGCTCCTTCCTGCACCTTTTCAAATCAGTCCTAAAAACATCCCTGACTGCTTTTGGGCAGGGGCGAGCAAGGATAATCCTGCAGCTCTGCCAGAACTCCCACTGCCCCTTCCCCTCCCTGTGTCCAGCTGTTGCTGAGAGACAGACTCTGTGCCAGGGATTTCCTTTGGAATATAATCACCAAATACAATTTACTGTATGACAGACTCCCCTTAGGAGCTGCTCCTTCAACACTGCCCTAACACACATGACCAGCAGTGAAGAATACCCTGGCAGAGCCCTGCCTGCATCTGAACAGAAGGCACGCTGAACTGTGCTCAGCCACCTGACCTCACCAGTGCTAAATCCAGTGTGCAACACCCAGGCTTCAGAAAGTAATTAACCAGCGGGCAGGGGAAGGAAAATGAAAATCCAAATGCAATTCAAATGCAAATATAACTGCAGAGTCAAACCTGACCTGTCTGCCTAAGCTCCAGCTTCATCTTAACCCCCTCTTTATGCAGGAGCACTGGGCAGTTTTGTCAGCAGAGCAACAGGCAGTCTCAGCCTCTAACACAATGCGTGGGCAGGAAGATTTTGGGCTGCCTTGTCCTACTCAAGCTAAACAAGTGGTGATAGACACTGACTTCAGATCTGCCCCAGAGCTGTGGTGATTTACAGTGCTGGTAACTGCTGATAAGGAAGCTAAGAGAAATGATGAGACGATGGGGCTTGCAGGCTCCAAGTCAAAGGATGGAATCCTCATTCTGGAATTCCCTCTGCCCCCGGGTCCACTGGCAATGTTCCTCTTCTTCATTGACACAAAGATGCAGGCAGAGGGTGTATTTATGGTCAAGCTGTCCAGATACCACTGGCCTGGGGAGATCCTGCTGCAGCAGAGGTGCTGCGCTGGGTTAGAGAACACAGTGTCTCAAGGTGGGAGCTGGGTGACCCTCAGAACACAATGGCTGCAAGTCTCTGGCTCCAAGAAACAGGCCTGATAGTGAGCAACCACATGACAAAAGAAGGAGCATCTAATCTTACTCTCCACCCTCCTTTTCTCAAATATATTAGAATTGCAAACTAGGACATCAGACAGGCCTTTCCTAGGAACACAAGGCCCAAGAAACAGTGGTGAAAGGAGGGTGAGCATTTCTTGGAGCCTTCTGCTGACCAGGCACACCCTCGGTGCCACTGCACAGTGCTGTGCCATGGGAAAGCTCTGTCTGAAGGATGGGAATTGCGTTTCCTTGGCACAGTTAGGAGGGAGACATCACAGCACATGTGCTTCCCCACAGAGGGGCTGCAATACCTGCCAGAATTTTTGGGTATCCTCAGCAGTGTTCTTCTGAGTTGCTGCATGGCTTGGATAAAAGGCATAGGCACTCACAGACGAAAACAAGCTGCTCCAGGACATGTCATGCAGGCGCATCTGCTCCTGAAAGTCTAAAAACAGCCCAGAGACTTCAGCTCAGAAATACGTCAGCCTCAGTGACCTGAGTCTTCATTATCAGCAGGAGATCACCACTTTTGTTCAGAGACCGAAAGCTATATGGGAACAGCCGGTAATTGGTGCTTCCTTTGTGCACAGGGTAGGTCAGGACGGTTAAACTAACTCTGCCTTTCGGCTGGTCCCAGCTAAAGCCCTGCAAAGCTCCTCCTGTGCGGCTCCGTGCACTGAAGCTCTTGCCTTAGAAAAATCAACCTTTCACCCTCAGAACATGGAGCTAAGGGACAGCAAGGCCACAGAGGCTGTATCACAGGTCCTGGCTCTCAACCTTAAACTTAAGTCCCTGAAAGAAAAAGGCAGAAAAGCTGAAGTAGCTTTTCATGTGCTCATGAAAATGAGAAGTTCAGGTGTGTGCTACTAATCTCATTTCCCAGTACTGAGCAGGCAAGCACAGTCTGATGCAGAATGCACAATTCCTCTCCTTTGCAGATACAAGTGCAAGGCTGTGCTCTGTGGATGCAGCCTGCCCGAGGAGCAGTGGCTTTGTCTCACCAACTTCTCCCTCATCACTAAAATGGCTTCGCAGCAGCGCAGGCTGAGCAGCTACGCCCAGCTCATGCCAACCTTGCATACTCCTACCATGACGGCTTCTTTTCCAGATGCGCCTCTGTGTTTGCTATAAGGGCACTATTCAGCATCCCACCCTGACTGGGCAAGGGAACACAACAGCTGTTTCACTGGGAGGTCACTACAAAACATTGAGTGTCCCAAGAAATCCTCCTTTCATCGGTTCATGCAAGCAGCTTGGAAGGATTTGTTTAGCCTTATTGTTGGAGCGGGAAGGCACAGCCCGCCCGCGCCAGGGCTGGGGTCAGCATGGGCTGCCCACACCCTGCTTTCTCCCTTGTTTGAGGGGTGAGCACAGGGCAGGAAAAGCCTCAAACAGCTTAGGAAAAAAAGTTCAGTTGGGCTCCTCTGTCAGCGCGACTTTTTATATGCGAAAGGCCAAAGGGAAGCAAAAATACCACACAGCAGGGATGCCAAGTGCTGGGGGTTTAGTGCTGCCACCGCACAGCTAACCAGCCCTGGCAATGTATTCCTGCCATCAGCAGATTGCTGGAAGGCTGGCACTGGAGTAGGGCAAGGAAAGGCGAGCCAGGTCCCACAATCTCAGGTCAGTTCCTTTGCAGGATTCTCCTTACTGCTGCATTTCTCAGGTTCCCTGGATGCTAAGAGCAACAACCTCTAAGAGCAGGACAAAACAAGGAACTTCCCATCCTGTCTGAAAAGCTAGTTTATAATTAGATTGAGTCACATTTTCCACTCCTCCAAATTCAGAGCTTGTTACTAAGCTTGCACTGAAAATGCCAAATTCGCCCAGTCTGTCTTGCTGCAGGAAAAAGATAAGCAGCCCCCCTCGCCCTCCGNTCATCTCATCACTAAGATTGCAGCATGGCAGCTCAGCAAAGCCCTGCCCAAGTCATCCTTTGCCTGGACCTGTTCCAGGCACCGCCATTTATCCCTGTGAGGTCTCCTGCAAATAGCAGCTGGTGCTTTGCCTCCTGGTTGGTCCAAGACAACTGAGGACCCCAGGGATGAGGCAAAACTTGAATGGATTGACAGAGTCTCTTAAGATACCCAACTTGATGGCACAGAGCTTCAGGAGTGCTCTTTGCTTGTCTTCCTCCTCTGAGAAATGCCACTTTAATAAAACTCTTATGCAGTTAAAAAACCTTTGAAATAAGGATTATTGCAAGAAAAAAAAATGTTTAAGAAGTGCATTATTTTGAGTTTTTCTTCCGTGAAATGGAGTTTGTGTTGGCACTGTGGGCTGGTTGCTGACATCCACTCCTTTGCTTTGGAGACAGAGCAGAGTGGAGACACGAGGCACAGCCCTGGCAGCAGGTACTCGATGTCAGGACTCCTACAACCTAGTCTCTGCTGACCCTGCTCACAAAACAGAGTCCCTGAAGTCTGATGAGAGCAAAGCTGTTCAATAAAAGCCACTTCAGTTGGCAGCAAATAGAACAACCATTGGAAAATCAGGCTACTGCTTGGAAAGCAAGACTCCTTTTTGCCCAGATTAATCTCCAGTGCTCTGCTAACCCACAAACCTGCTACATACATGCACCTACCAATTAATTCAATTTTCTAATCACTTGGCCACCAGCTATGTTTGCATACTGCGACAGCTTCTTGGAGCCTCTGCAACATGTTTTATCTGTCTTCCCAGCAAAGCCCTGTGCACTTCAACCCAAAAGTAATCAGAAGCCAAAGCACAGCCAAGAACTGTAAGGCTTGGCTGTGCTCACCTGAAAGCTTCCCCTTAGCACTGGCTAAAGAACCTGGGGCAGATCTGCTCCATGGGATCCATCCCACAGCTGACACAATGAAGGCAGGCCAGCAGCTTCACATTACCTTCAAGGAAGACACAGCAAATCACCTGGTTGTGCAAGGACGTGCCTTGGCATCACACATCTTTATATACTGTGGCCATATGTGCTCAGAACATTGGATGTGCAAGGGCACTGGATTCATCCCTGCATCCCAGGGGACACTATCACGGCAATGCCACTTCAGGGCTATATTTAAAACTCAGACCCAACTGCAGTGCCTGGTGCTTCTGGAGAGACATTTGCAGCCCACATGTCTACTCTTTGTTGCCTCCAGCCTGGAGAAATGCTGTTGCAGCCTCCAGCCCACAGCTCAGAGTCAGGAAGCCCTTCTCTCTGCCTTGGAGAGGCCAGATGCTTTCTACAACAGCTTCTGCACTGAGTCAGCTCAACATCCTGCACGCAGGAGGGAGGTCATTACCATGCAACTGCTCTCACTGGTGTGGTGATTCTTTCATGGGCCAAGGCCAGCATCAACTCTTCCAATTTCTGGCAGGTTTTCATTGCTGGTGGGACAGGTGAAGAGCCATTTAGTGTGACAGCTATTGTCCCAAATGGTGCCAGAGGTGCTATCAGTGTTAGCACCACTGCCATCACCTGATTGTGTCCTTATCTGGACAGCAACGGGAGGCTTAGGTTTTCAAGCAAGAAAAATGAGAGAGCCTTAGAGACAAGACTAGCAGACCTCCTGAAGACCAGTATCAGCACTGCAAAAAACAACCAGATGCACCTTGCCTAACATCCTCTTCTGGGACCTCAACAATTGGAAGCAGAAAAAACTACAGACCTGGGTATTTCAGCTGATGCCAAAGATGTCTGAGCCAAAGTAAGATGGACATGGAAAAGCAAACAATTGTATCAAGGAAAGTTATTTATAGAAGAGAAAAGGAAGTTTTGATGCCGCTATAGGAGGCTCCAGTAGAATTCCATCTAGAGTATTTTGTATCACTGTGGTCATGCAAGCATAAGGAAAACAAACTCAAGATGGAAGAGGTGCAGAAGACAGCTGCAAAGATGAGCAGAGGGGAAAAAAAAAGTTCATTTTATGAAAAAGACTAAAGAGGCTGGCTTGCTTAACCTAATAAAATCAAGTCAGAGGAATATGCCTGTCACTTATAAATACATAAAGGAAGTAAATATTATGAAGATAGAATTGATTTAAGCTAAAGGGCAGCACATAAATATTTCTAGCCATCTCTAAATTTAGGCTAGAAGCTGCATTTTTAATCAGAGCAGCCAAATTCTGGAGCAGCTTCAAATGGAAGTGGCAGGAACGGGAAACCCACCTGGTCTTTGGCCCCTGCATAATCTGTTCCTCAACAACAGGACACAGCTGGGAGGTAAGGGGTCAGACTCCATACAATCTTTGGTGGACACAGGGCAAGGAGATCACAAGGTCAACAACAACTGTTCGTGGTGAGGCTACCAGCATCAATGCTCAACCATTACACCATTCCCAGCCAGCCTTTGCCAGGAGCTAGTGACCACCTGCAGGCCCTCACACTACCTGTTGTATAGTATGTGGAGGCTACCCAACTCCTGTAAAATCACGAGCGTGGCAAGAAGCTGATGTTAATCCTTTGGGGAAGGCACAGCACAGAGTTTTCATTTCCAAGACACCTTCAGACCCCAGGAGAACAATCTTGCAATGAGAAGCCTTGCTGTAGTGAGGAAGCTGGAGGTCAGCATCTGAATTGAACTGCCTCCAAATACCTGCAGGCTGCAGCTGCCCTTCAGAGAGCACGTTAATGCCCGAACAAGGCATGTGCTCAGCAAGACAAGGCACAGGGGATGGGGGTTTCTGATTGCCAGGCATGAGCTACAATGGCCACAAAGCCTCACTGGTAGCTGGCTTCGAGCAATGTAGAAACAAGAGGTAAGACTTTTAATGCTTTTCTGTATGTTCTCCAGCTGCAAAGAAGGACAAACTTGCTTCTGCACGTGACCAGCAGCTCTCACCTGTTGTGAAGCAGCGTGGGGGTTGCTCTCAGGAGCAGATACCTGCTGACACGCACAGCATGCAGATCCGTTTGGGAGTGCACGCCTGCCAGGCACTCCTCCGCCATGCTGCAGATGCCTGGCGTTGTTTCCATCCCACAACCAAGTTTGCAGTGAAAACTATTTTGTCTGCAGCTGGCTGGAATCTGCTAACAAGCAGGGAGAGGATCTGAGCAGCAGCTTTTGAGCAGCAGCTTCACAGCCATCCCCACCACAATACAAACTGAGCCTACAAATAATTAACAGGAATCATCTAGAAACGAAGCACCTTCTTCAGGCTCCAGATGGGAAGCTCCTGGGAGCTTGGAAACATCAGCTGTCAGCTTTTATAAAAAAATAATGAAATTACAGCCAATTTCTTTGAAATTTAATGGTACTAACTATAGGCAATCACATCTCATCATAAATTCTGACCCACTCTTTCATCTCACAGGGCACAGCCCTTATTCTTTCTCATTAAGGTTTAAGTACACCAGTGAGCAAGATCCAGAAGGGCTACCCTTTTCCTGCTCCACCTGAGAAATGCAAAGCAGCCTGAGAAAAAAACAAACAAACAAAAAACCAAAAACCTGAACCACTTGCCCTGAAATTTTCTGGTAAGATAAAAATGCACCCCAGCACCCAAAAAATTGCCTACGCAGTTCTCACCAGCCAGGAATGAGATCCCTGTAGCAAAGGTCAGCTGTGCTCAGCAGCCGACACACTTCCTCTGTGAGGGAGAGATCTTCTAGACACACCAGGCTGCTAACAGTGTCCCAGAGCCCAGTGCACTTCTAAAATCAATTTCAAGGTGAACAGATGCAACATGCACTCGAGCGAGCCCATGGACGAGCGTGAAAATCGCTACCAGCCTTTGCTGAACCACAGACAACCAGCAAATGGTGGGTCCTGCTCCAGCCCAGTTCGTTTGAGGCTTTTCAGGCAGGTGCTGGTGTTAGCAAACACACCTCCACACCGAGGTGGCAGAGGTATTGTTTGAAGCTAGCAAGGTGAGGTGGAAATATTCTATCCATCAAGATTTTTCTGCAGCTACTGGGGCTATCACAGATGACTTTGGTGCCAGGATAAGGAGATGGAAGAAGCTGTGGTGTTACACAAACACTGAAAATGCTTCCTCATGTCAAAGTAGCTATTAGACGGCAGCAGAACAAGCCACTATGATGCAAAATCCCAAAGCAAAGTTATCATTTCCATAATACAAGATCTTGGGCTCACTGCACCCACCTGGACTCCTGCAGCTCAGTGCTGTACAGGTGCTGCATGCTCAGAGAGCCGGCTGTGGTTAAAGCTGGGCAGGCACCACTGACCCCGCTTCGGGCCAGTCTCCCTGGCCACAAGCAATTCAGCGTCACAGCCTTTGCTTTGAAACCAGCCCATCCCCTTCCTCAGCTTCTCACCAGGGGCTCACCCGCCACCTTCCTCCTCCCTATCTGTCCATAACAGATGCATTTCTCAGATTTTCTGCCTACCACTGGCACACCATGGGCCCAGCACCCTCTCTAAAGCCAGCAGGAACATGTACCTGGACTGAGATACAGTAGACAGGACTAAACTAAATCTGCCTTCAGGAGAAGTGGAGATGTCAGACTCTCTCCCGAGTTGCTCTCCATCTCCCTCTGATCTTCTGAGACACACCAGAAGGTTGTTTTGGGGTTTTTTTTGTTTGTTTGTTTTGGGTTGGTTTGTTTTTTTTTTTTTTTTTTTTTTTTTTTAATGTATTCTAAAATTAGATTTTTGTAACCATTTTCCAGTTTTCCTCTCTGAAAAAAAAATCCAAGACTGGAAGGTAACTCTGTTATAAAACCAAAATTTTCTGAACTCTCTATGATCCAAGCAAGCAGATGCTAAGAAGGACAATGTCTCAGCACCTTCTTGCCAGGAAAGGAAGGATGAGCAAGCCTGTGTTGAGCAGTGTGTCTACTCTCCTCTGGGCTACTCTGACACTTTCTCGCCCTCAGGACCCATTCCACAACTCGGTTTTGAGGTGTCTGCAGCGCCAACAGCATGAGGGTAAATAAGTCAGATAAATAAAAAGGCTCCCATCTTTCCCAAGAGGACTTTGGGATGAGGTCAGGAGAGACTGTGTCAAAGGCAGCCCTGAGCCCTGAAGGCAGAACAAGGCCTACTTGTCTAGCAAAAGTTTGTTGCCACGGCAGAGCAAACTCCCTGAGCCTCAGGGCAGCAGCCCCAGGGAATCCGTGGCTCCTCAGATCCTAAGGCAATATCTCCTCATGAACGTGCCCATCCGTTCCAGAGGCCAGCACTGCACAGCTTAAATAAAACCAGCAAGCCTGATCGGTCATCCCCCAGAACTCTCCTCTCTTTCTTACATAAGAAAGGAACCTTGCAATGAGATGAGAACTTTAATTATTTCTTTTTAAAAGAAATTCTTCTCCCATAGTCCTACAAAAGCACAAGGCTGCTTCACAGCAACCTTCATACCCCAGCCCATTAGAGGGGTTTGAAGTTACATCCTGCAAGAATGTAACTGAACATGAGCCTTAAAGAATGGCATTTCTCACCTGGACGATTTCTCCATTGGAAGCAATTAAATCCGTGGGGATGGAGACTCTGAAGAAGCGCCCCACCACTGCAGAGCTGTCCGGTATGCCCACCACAGCTGGCACAGTCTCCCGGAGGTCCGAGAGCACAGAGTGCATGGAGGCTTCCAGCTGGTTTTCCCAGTCCCGAACCACTTCTGCTGGCTCACTGGGCCAGTGACAGTGAGCAGAGGCTGCCAGAAGCAATACGGGGAGCCAAGTCCTCCCCAGGAAAGGGGGCTGCAGTAGGCATCCAACAGTCATTCTTCCCAGCAGCCTCACGATGGTGCTTCAGCAGGAAAGAGGGTGGCAGGCAATCTGCAGGCACCACGGTGCAGGCAAGAGATCCACCAGTCCTTCACAGCAGCCTCATTTTAGGAGTCCTGGGAACCTGGTTAAACACAGGAGGCCAAATCAGAACATTAATTACAATTCCCAAGTTGAAGTCGGCCAGCTAACACACGCAGGCCTCCCTGCAATGGACAGAGGGCCACCTGGCATGTCTACCCTCTTCCTTTCAGCTTTTTGATTTAGCTGCAAGAGTTACCACCATTAAAGGAAGCAAGAGCTTCTCAGCTCCTCTTCTGACACACAGCATCTACAGATACAAGATCTTTCTGCTTTTCCATGTTCTGCTGCTCTGGAGCCACAGCATCCTGAGATAGCCACAAGCAGGGAAACAGAACAGACACAACTGTAGCCAAGACAGAGCACAGCATTAACAGGTGACATTTCAAGGCAAGCTGAAGTCAAGCTGCAGCATCAGTGGATGCCACTTAGCCAGTATGAAGGTTCCAAGAAACCTTCGGTATTCCAAAACTGCTATCTTGGCAGCCTTATGCACAACAGATGCTCCTGCTTCTCTGACCCATGAACCTGGCTCCTTTCAGTTCCAGCTTTTGGTATTGGTGTGCTCAGACTCAATTTAGGCGTCAGCAATACATACCCCAAAAATCAGACTGGAGTAAGCTATGCACACACACACACTGCTACCTGTTGTCCTGCCCCTCCCTCCTGCCTGCACAGCTCATCTGTCCTCACGCTCTGTCAAGAAGCATCTCCATCTCTCACTCACTGTTCTCTTCTTCTGCTTGCTTCCTCTCCACCCCTGCCTGCTCTGCTCCCCTGGATCACAGCTCTCCTCTCCATCCTCTGTTCTTCTGAGGCATTATTTCCTTCACTTTCTCAGACAGTTTTCCCTCCAGACTGCATTCAGCCATGGATCTGTACACACCCCATGTTCCTCTTCACAGCCTGTTTGAAGGAGAGCAGGTGGATTCATGGAAGAGGGCAGAGCCACGTGGACCCCATGAGAGGCTGTACTGCCCGCTCTGGTATCTCAGCTTGCAGCTAGCACAGTCCTCTATAACTAATTTGGGGTAAGGAGTGGGCAGTGGGTTATGGGCTGAAGGACAGACACATGGAGCAAGTGAGTGCTGCTTAGTCCCCAGAAACACAGAAGACTTGAACCAACTCCTTTTTTCCAAGCTGAGAGAGAAGCAATTCCAAATTCCCAGAGCGAACCCAGCCCAACTTCTAAGCACTGGCTTCCAGCCCTCTGACGACAGCTACATTTTAGCTTGTTCCAGCTGCACGCAGCTGTTCCTGTGATGCACATCAGGCCGTCCCAAGAGATCCTGGAGCCAGACCAGGTGGGGAGGGAAAACCCCACTGCTTCTTGCCTTCGCAGAGCTTCCAGGGTAGCATAACAGCAGAACCAGCTGACCTGCTGTGCTGCAGCCAGGTCACTGCCCACTATGGGCTTGCAGACAGGAGCAGAGGGCCAGTCCATGCAGGCAAGTGAGCCCAAGATTTGGAGATTTGGTTGCTCACCCTAAAATCTGCACTCTAGAGAGGCTGAGAGGCAGCACTCAAGGACTAGCACATCCTCATCCCTTGATGGGCCTTTCCACAACAAACCACTGATGCAGAAGAGCTGACACCTCCTGTGCTGAAGTAATGGGCTGTGGGCAGCAGAAATTATGAGCTGAGTACAATCACCTCTGGCTATACAGCATCCAGGAGGCAGATGCCTCATCTGACCACTGTCAGTTGCAGACAACTTATCTCAAGTGAAAGGCAAAAGAGACAGCAGCAGCAGAACACTGCTGGAAACCACAGGACAGATGGGAGGACTGTTGGTGCGAGATGCCAGTGCCAGAAGAAAGCCCATTCCCCTGCTGCTCATGTCCTTCCAACTGCCTGACCCGACTGGGACAGGAATACACAAGACAAAACAACATGGAAGCTAAGGCGAGGCTCTTCCCAAAGACAACCAAGCACATTCTGATCTTCACATGAAATAAAGTGTCTGAGCCACTTCTCCAGAGGTTATCACTATGAAGTGGCTGGGTAGGTAAGGACAAGTCACGCTTCCTAAAGGGCACATCTCTCCCAAGAGCTCGTGCATGTTCGAAGGATCTAACACACACCAATTGATTTTGAATGAACCTAGAATCAGCTCAGCAAGCAGACTAATACCACAGTAGAGGGCTGGTGGAGAATATCCAACAGACTGCATGAGTGAGCTACAGAGATGGAGCAGAGTTCCTGAAGAGGCCACCGATCATCACAGCAAGAAATGGGGAGACTCTCATCCCCACACAATGCCTTGAGAAAACCACAAAGAAACAACTTCACACTCCATGTAGCCTGGGGTATAGACATTGCAGAGGTAATGCCTTACCTGTGAGCTACTTCTCCCAAAGCCTCCTCACCAGAAAGTCCTGCTTCATGAGGAACTAGAAATCAACCCACACAGCAAATATAGGCAGGATGGGAGACTTCAGCCAGGGGAGGAATGCAAGCAGCAGAGCCCAGCACTGCCACGGCTGCTGTGGGGCTGAGATGCTATCAGCGTGGAAACATGGCTGCCTCTTGCAGCTGCGCACACCCCAGCAGAGAAGAAATGCTCAGGACAAACAGACACCCACCGCACAACCGCACCGAGCTGGAGAAGTCTGGCACCACATCTTCATGCCAGACCCTGCCCCTGGCCTGTCAGGGCTGCAGTGGAGCATGGTGCAGCTCTGTGCTGCTCAGCCAAATGACATGATCTGGCCTGGGGTGTTTTTGTTGGATGGAGTGGTGTATTTAGGCAGAAAGGAGCCGTTTTTTTATATCTGTGGTGAGTAGGAAACTCTCCCATTTCAGAAACAATTATCAGAGCAGGTGACAAACACTGCCTGTCTGATACGTACGTGCCTCAGACAAGCACCTCGCATGCCGGCCATTAAAATCTTGTGTGACACTTGCAAGTCACACAAACTCATAATTTCACTTTAGAGGAACCACAGAAGAACAGCCTCGGCATATAAAAGTGGAGCACACAGGAGGTACAGGAGGAATTCGGTAACCGATAACGAAAACCAAACAACAGGAGAACTGAGAACAAACTTGCACCACCAAAAAACCCTCTCCAAACACAGCTCCACCTCGCCAAACAATTGACAGAAGCTGAAACAGTGCCAGCTTCTCACAGTGTGCTAAGAAGGAATGGCAGGGTGGTACAGCTCTGCAGATAGTTGGAACAAGGCACTGCCCCACAGTGCTGAGCTCCACATGGACTACTGCCTCAAGGCAGAACACTTTTTGAGACAGAAGGTCCTCCACCTAAAATCCACTAGTCCTGCTCAGCAAGCCCACTGGCCACCAGTACTGGTGGTGTCTATGCAGCTATAGAAGAGAGCAACTATTTCCTGCAGCAAGGTTGGAAGAAACACTGGAGACTTGTGTGGTTTCTCTACCAGGTTCAACAGCCCACAGCATTTCACACGGCACTACCATGGGCAAAACTCAGACTGGCCTGTTTGAGACATCACCCCAGCTCCATGAGGAAGACATCAGTGCTCAGACTGCTGTCCATGACCAGCGATCAGCACAGAGCTGGAGCTCTCTGGGACCAGAAATCTCAGTGCTTCAGCTCTCCACAAACTCAAAACAGAACTGAAACCCAAACACAGATGCCATTCTGCAGGTGGCCTTCTGCTGATCTCTCGGAAGGATCAGGCCACAGGGCTGACTGACTTAGCATTCTCCAGTTATGAGGGAAGGCTAGACCACCCTGGCTTCCCTACATGGCACAGTGCTCCTTCCTCCAGCAGGATCTGTACTGCTCAGTTTTGCAGAACAAACACAAAGATTCAGGTTAGTCCTGAATTTCAGGATGTTTCCTTCCGTCTGATCTTCTGAAAAAAAATGACTTTATCCTCCTGCTTCAGAGAGAGCTCTTTTGGTCTCAACTTTGGATGAAACATCAAAGTCAGTATCAACATCTGCTTCAGTCCTAGCACTTGGTGCACGTGCCAATGTTGATTTCTGATCTCCAGTGCCAATCTCCCCTCATCTCAGAGACACAGAACTGGGCCTGCTTGATGAAGTTATGTTGATATGATGCTGCAATTTGATATGATGCTAACTTGTCAAGACAATGCTGGAGCTTGCTCCTTCTCCATGCATCTACAAGGCCCCACTGACACGTTAAACACATGCTCTACCTTCATTATCCAGGAACGCAAAGCAGTGGAGATGGAAGATGGGATTGTAAGGAAGGACTGAGAGCAGGACAAAGTAGCTACTGCCAGCCATGCCAGCACCTTCCCAGAGACCTTTCCTTCAGCCCAGTATGGAATGAAGAGTGTAGGAAAGCATCCCAGCAGCAGGAGCATGGCTGTCCTGGAAATCCCTCTTGCTCTGTGGCCGATTACACTGTCTCTTCAGCGAGAACCAGGGAAAGTGAAGTCTCCATCCAGCTGCGTCTAATCCAATTGCTCAAGCACAATCACATCACTGGGCTGCGGTAATTAATCACTGCCAGCACATTAACACTACTGAGCCTAACACGCAGCAAGCTCAGGTAACTGCGTCCAATTCTCTGCTCCAGATAAGAAGGTATTTAGGAAGGATCCCACTTAGCTGATTGCTTATTTAACAATATCCTAATTAAAGGAAGTGTTAAACGAGCAGCCTTTCTCTAAGGAAGCAAACTCAGACTCAGCTAAGAAGGGCTGGTGCAACTTTCCAGAGCAGAGCTGTTGTCTCTGCGGAGATCTCCCATACGTGTTTCCACAGGACGATCTCTGGGCAAGTCCCATCAGCTACCACTCATCTGCATGTCAAGGCAGCAGGCAGGAGGAATGATGAAACCCAGCGCCACCAGCCAAACACACAAAGATGGCACTCTGCCGTATGCGCTCCAGCACAGGCCGGTGGGCACAGGCAGGGGCAGCTGGTGTTTGGTGCATGTCTGTGCTCTACCAAAGGAGCCTCAGTGGGGAGGCAGGAGGGAGCAACAGAGCAGTCCATCACTAAGGGTATGAACAGATACAGACTCCTTAAGACCAAGAGCATACCAGTCTGCAAACCTGCCATACACACAAAGAGCCTCTGGAGCATGAAACTGAGGCAACAGAAGTTTCTGCACATGTACTCTGGAGGAAAGTCTGCAGCCTTTCCTACGCTATAAGCAACCTGCTGCAATCAGCCAGGGTTATTTCCAGCCACCAGCGCTTCAGCTACTTGTGTTTGCAGAAGATGACCCAGGCCCCAGATGCTGCTGTGCTGAGGATGAGTTCTGGGATGGGACTGCAGGGAGATGCATTTGTCACATGCAGATACTGCAAGGGAACAGGCTCCATGCTTCACTGTGCTCAGACTGACCACATCGTGTCCCACATGGCACCAATGAGGCATCTGCAGGGCCAGGGGCTTTATACTGAGAGTAGATGTCTCTCCACAAGCCAAGTTCATTCACAAGTCTTTGGCTGAAGGCTGCAATTCCAGCTGCCTGCTTACAGACATGCGTACCTCAAAATCAAAGTAGCAGGCAGCTTGGCACCACAGACTGGACTGCAAGAGAAAGCTGCCTTAGAGAGCTCCAGATCAGTGCTCCTGAAGCCTTGGGAGCCCCTTCCACTATGTTGTCTCAGCCACTTGACAAGGTTGCTACCATTAGCTGGTCACCCCAAGCACCATTAGCCCAGGAAGTACAAACCAAGCTGGACTTACTCTTTGCCCTAAACTTGCATTTCACCACACTCTGCTGCTGCTATGCCCACCTGGTTTTGTCACCAAGTCAAACGGCCAACAAGACACCTGGCTCAAAAGACAGACGGACACAGAAAATGCCTTTTCAGCCTCATCCCTTCTTGTATTTCTGCACTGCTTATTTTCAGCACATCTGGTGTCAGTCACAGGAAAACCTGACACAAAAACAAGCTAAGGGAAAAAACAAAACAAAAAACCCCAACAAAACCAAAGAATCCAGAAACAGCAGTGCTAAAAATATGTGCTGGGCACTCTCCTGCTGCTGGGGAACTCAGCTGGGAACTGTCGCTTACTGGTGGCTTCAAGTCACACATGTAACAAGCTACTTTGTTGAGCTTGTACAGGAAGTGGTCACAGCAATCGACACCTCACTGTGGTTTTTATTCTGCCAGAGTAAGCACCATGGTATTTAACTTTCCTGTAGTTAAGAAGAAACTTTTTACTGTCTCCCATCACATCTTGCTTGAAAACTACAGTTTTGTGCAACTGAGAAGGGATGAAGCTGTCCCACAGCCCTCTCCTCTGTATCTTATGTCTCCAGCTGGGGACTCTGCTCCAGGGAAGACTCCTTGCCCTAGAAAGGGTAAGCATGGAGGATAGGTTCCTTCCAACGAGGACTGTGCAGGGGACCCCGACAGCCCCTGGAACCCCCAGCCAGGGACAATCCTGCAGAGATGTGAGCAAGAAGAGCTGCAGAGCCGCAGCAGAAGCACATAGGACACCAGAGCCCTTCTGCCATCTGGACACGGAGCATGTTTTTTCTTTCCCTGGAGAGTACATTTCCCCTGCAAGTTGTGATGATAAGCCTTCTGGAGGCAAGGACCTTCCCCAGCCTCCTGTAGCCCTTGGGAGGAAAGAGGAGATGAGTACAGTACCCACAAGCACCTCTTGACTACACAGTGTAGGCTGACCTGACACATTTGCTCGAAGACCCATATGGATGTCCTCATGCTTGCCAACACTGCTCGAGTGGCCCCTCACAGCCCATGTGTGCCACACATCCTATACTCGAGCCGCGCTTTGACTGGCTGCTGCTGGGATCAGCAGCTGCAGATTTTTGGCTAGGCAAGACTTCTGACTCTTTGATGAAAGTTTCAGCAACCACAATCAATCCCTTCCTCCCACTTTGTTATTCCCAGACAGCCAACTCAGATTGTATCTCCAAGTGCATTCAGTTGAAAGGAAATTCAGATATTATCTTCCCCAGTATTTAGAAGGCCTCAGAGATCAGTTTTTCCCTGTAATTACAAACATAGCAGCCAGGTAGAACTGCCATTTTCCTGGCTGCTGGCAGCAGGTAAATGAGGAAATGAACACCCACCAAGCAGCCAGAGCAGGGGAACAGCTTCACCAGTGTGACCCCACACTACCTGCATCCTGCAAGCAAGTCCCACCTTTAGGGAAAGCCTACCAGAGAAAAGTGATGGAGAGTAAAGGTACAAAATGGATCCTTCCTGAGAAAGCCTGGAAAAAAGTGGGATGCACTTAGGCATGAGGATGATGCAGAACAAAAGCCCATGCTCTCCTCCAATAGAAGGACCAAAAGCCAAACTAACCAGAGTTGGGCTCAAACCCAAGCAGGAGAAGAGTCTTCCCAAGGACCCAATGGGGTTGTGAACATGAATGTTAAAACTTCATGTCGGCTCAGGAAAAAAAAAACAACCAATGAACCACCAGGGTGGGATGGGACAATTTTCTAGAAGGCAGAGTTACCAAGGCAGCATTTCTGGCTCAGGCAGCACTTCGTGACAGACAGCAGGATCCTGGGACAGCATTCAGGGAACCAATGACTCGCATTCCTCTCCAGGCATCTCCTCCCAGCTGTTACTGGAAAGGGCATATAGGCTAAATTTACAGCTGTAGCAGGGCAGAGCAAGGGGCTGCTGCCCAAGGGCATGCAGCTAAAGTGGCTTTGCCTTCACTCGGGTTTCCAGTGCGGAGCCAACCCCTCGAAACACTACTTGCTACTCCTGGGTTTGCCTAGAAACAGAGCCAGAGTGTAGAAATCCTAATGTATAATTCTATTTTGAAGGAGATGTAAGCTAAAGCTGGTACTAAAATCCACAGGAAATTAAACTACAAAAGGTATAAAAAAAAAAAAAAAACAAAGCAAAAAGATGGGACTAAAAGATTCTTCCATACACATGCCACGAAAATGCATGTTTTGAAGATAAACACAACGGACATGCACATGTATAGACACATGCACACAAACACATAGTAAAAACCAGAACTCAATGTACCAAGATACCTTGCTGAATTTGTTTGACATCAATTCTCTAGATAAAGACCATGGTGTTACAGAACAGCATTTTAGCAGAAGCCACCCTGTGGGAAAAGGGCATCTGGGGCTGGCAGGAGGGCCTGGGCAGGCAGTGGAGAGGAGTTCACAGAGATGAAACCAAAGCACCACAATGAAAAATTAAAGCAATTATTCATCTGGACCATAAATAAGTTATCTCCATGGTTAGTGTATATAAGGCATCAGACCAGTGCCCATAGGACTTGGGTTTGAGGTACAATGATTGCTAGAAACGTTGAAAGTAGAAGATTTCCCTATCCTCCATGAGCTCATCATACTACAGCAGCTTGTGCTCAATGAAGTCTGATTCTGCACTGTTTAGAAACAATTTAGTTTTGGCTCCACCAGGTTTACAAGGGAGTTTGCAAGGATAAAGCTGAGTTTTATGTTGTTTTAAAACTAATGTGTCCCAAATGCAAGTATACAAAGACGAGTCCAGCCTGCCTCTTGGCCATCGCCGTCCACAAAAAGCATAAATGTTGATTTCTAAAGGCTAAATAATCTTTGTTTAAAAGGAGATATCTAGAGGACCTCTCAGCAGCTCTAGTCAGAGAGTACAGTTGAGGCACCCAACAAGACAAGAAATGAAATAAAAACAAGAAGCAAGGTACAAAGACAGCACTTTTTCGAACATGAGGAATATATCAGAGCCCAATGGCATGTTTCTCAATAGGCAGATCCTTCCCCAGCTAGTGCTAAAGGACACCTGCAAGAGCAGCTGTCATACAGTCACCACTTCATGTCCTGTCCTCTGGTATCACTCACTATCCACCAGCTGTTTCAAGTCTAATTCACACCAGCTAATGACCTCTGATAGAAGTCATCCAGCTGGAAAGCAAGTTTCTGTCAAAGCTGCTGCTGCGGAAATGGGTTGAAACCAAGGCACCACCACCAACAGGTGACCACGGCCTTTCCTCTACTCCATGCTCCAAAGAGACAAAATTATCCATAAGCTTCCAATAGCACCTGAAATTTCAGCTGAAGCCTGGGAAGTGCAGTTCCCTGCTGTACTACGCAGGAAATGTTTCCTTCAGATTTAGTAATGAGCACTGCAACCAATGAGGCTAAAAAGATTTATATCTCCTGCTTGATTTCTTAATTGAATTAAGGGCTGAACAAAACTCCTTATGAGGCTTCAGAGAATCCACATGGAAATGACGAATATCCTAATCAGAGAGGAAGCTTCCACTGGACATTTTGCCTTATTAAGTACTAAAGAGCCCACACAGAAAGAGAAGGATCCTGAGGAATAAACTCCCGTGTCTGGCAAGGCAAGAAACATTGCTGCAGTTTCAGAGCACATTACAGAGGAGTGTGGTGAGCTTTGTGTGTCCTCTTAGCCAAAACTCTTCCACCTATGTGGCTGCTATTTTCTTTTTTTTTTTTTTTTAATATAAAAGGTATAAAGCTCTTTCTGTCAAATTATCAAGCAAAAGCTATTGGAGGAGCGACAGACTGATGGGCAGGGTAGTCCTGCAAATTCCCATTTTAGGAAACCTGACCATACTTCCAAACCCTGTTCTGAATGAAACCTTCCTAAGGATCCAGCTCTGGTGCTACTTCTGTGCCTGGCTATAGCGCTTGCAGAAGGACCCCTGCCCACATTTTGACCATGCAATGGCAGAATAGTTTTTTCCATCACCAGAACAGCCTTGAGCAGCAAGAACAGCATCCAGGCTCCCCTAGGACACACCAGCACCCCAGCCACCAGGCAAGTGTTGGCTTTGCTAATGGTTCCAAAGCAGATGGGAAAGGGCAGGAGTGCCTGAGGGTGGGCAGCTAGAACAAAGAGCCTGAGGGCTGTGGGCATCAAACCCAAACCTGAAAATAAGAAAATCTTGATGGAGGTTTTGTAGTCAAGAGTCACCTCAAAATGCTGTTTGGTTGGACTGCTTCAAGGAGAGGCAGCTGCATTCCAAGGGTTTGTAATCACCTTCTGGGCATTCCACAAAATTCCTCAGATAATGAAATATTTCAAGCCGGTCCCTGAAAGTGTTTAAGCACCATAATTTCCTATAGGCTGATGTCATAGCACCAAGGCTTCAGCACTAAGCACAGGACTGGAAGAGGAGGGCCCAGGATTGCTCCCCTATCTGCCAGGGGTCCTGACCTCCAGGCACGAGATCTCCTGCTGCTGCTACCACCAAGAAGTGAAGCACAAACAGCTGACATTAAGCGGACACACAGAACAAGGCAAGCAACACCAACAAAAAGCCATTTTCAGCACTTTGGTTACGTATGCAGCATGATTTATATTCTTTGTGGCAGCGTAACTAAGGGCAGGCACATTCTGTTTAGAAACATCCTGCTGTTCCATCAGTTCCCCACCCTACAACTCCAAGCCAAGGCATTAAGATTCGGGTTTATGGAGCTGCTCAGCCCCAATTTATTACTCAGCTAGCAAGACTGCCATAGCTCTTCATTTAAATATATTTACCACCCAGTGATTTATGCAGAGCAGCCAGGGCATCAGCTGTGGACCTGCAACTTGCAATGTTTCCTATGAAAACTATTCTAAACACTTCTTGGCAGAATGAGATATAAATGTTCCAACTTTAACCATCAAGCAGAAAATGGAAAGCTGCGAAATGAAGCAGCATTGCTCCCATGCCACAGAGGCGCAGAAAGCTTCTGGAGGAGGAATTACCTCCCTGAAGATCAGCAGCTTCCAGCTGAGCAGCACATTTCCTTAAACCTGCAGAAATTCAGGAGGCACCAAAACCCCATCAAACTGATAACTTCTTCCTGCAAGTGCACATTTTTATAGGTGCCTTCTCCTCTTGCTAGAGACCGGGGAGCAAAAGGCTGGACTGCTTTGGTAAAACTGCCTGCTCCTCACAGTAACCCCTGGCTCAAGGCAGACAATCCTTTCCTCCACACAGTAAGTCCAAAAGCAACAGACCACCCCTGGCACAAATTTACTGAGGCAGAAGGACAATGCATGGCTTCACAGGTCCATCTGCTTCCCAACTGCTCTGGAAAGAGAAGATTGATTTAAATGAAAAAGCAAAGATGAGCACCTTAAAAGACAAGGCAAGGGAGAATGCGTAGCACTCCTGCAGCATTAATTTTACTGCATTATTTTTCAGTTCAATTTTCTTGTTTACTTGCACTACTGAATTAAAAAATAGCTCTCATCTGGTTTTGATGTGGAGTGGGGAAGGCTGGAGCTGCTCATCACAGGTCTACCAACACAGAGATAGCTGCGCCCGGCTCTGGTATTGAGAAATCTGGAGACAAGTTGAATTATTTCAAGGCGAGACCAGACTGCTTCATTGTAAGAAGTATCAGTCAGAATTAGGCTGTTTTTAAACACTAACCCTCTGCTATATCTGTATGGACACAAGACCCACTAAGTCACCATGCTCAAAGCTCATTCCTTACACCAGGTACCTGGCATTTAGCCTGGCCAAAAAAGAGCCTGAGAAACAACCCTGACACACACAAAGCCAGCACTATGAGCCCAGCCCTGCACCCATGATGGCAGTGAAGTTTGGAGGGTTGCTCCAAATAATCCTCCTGCAGCAATTCCAACACAAACACCCTGCCATTCCCAGTACCCAAATGCGAAGAACGAGAAAGTCCAAAGGACTTAAAAATAGGATCAAATTTTCCTGCTCGGCCACTAGAGGAGTTATTTAAAACTGGGACCCAAGGACAAACTGGGTAAAGGCAGAGTGCTCACAGGAAAAGGGGAAGGCAGAGAAATGGCAAGGCCAGGAAAACTGATGGTTTTCTTCCACAGAGCAGCCACAGAGGCTGTATAGCACAACACATTTGCAATAGTAAACTGGTTGGCATGACATCTGGTATCAGTCCTCAAAAAATAGTCCCAAGGTTTTGTCACAACAGAAAAAAGTCTCCCTTCTTCACAGGAACTTTTCCTGGCACAGGTCACACTGGTTGAAGACCTGGGCATGTTTCTGAGGGAAAGTCCCTCAGTTACAGTGCACACAGGCTGCACCCCTCTGTTTTGACTTTCCATAGCAGTTCTCACATAGAAGATGAAGAACAATGCCTTACCTTCCCAGCACACCAACAGTGTCCCACTGCTTCCCAAAGGACAGTCCAGACAGCTGCAAGAGGACAGCAGCATGGGCTCACAGCTGGACACAGACAGGGAAGATGACAACAGCTGTGTCCCTCCTCCTGACTAGTGTGGGCAGATTAAAACATGAGTTTAAGTTGCAAAAAGAAAAACATGGAATAAGAAGATGGGATGGATCCTGTACCAACTTCCTTCCCAGTGCAAAGTAACACAGCAGAGCCTGTGATGACTAACAACTCCCTCGGCAAGAATCCCAGGAATGGGGGCAAAGTCATCGCAGCTCCAATGTATGTCCCAGGAAAACAGAGTCAGATGCCATTCTGAGACAACAAGAAAAATGAAACCAGAACTCATCTGGGTTTTGTACAAGTTTGAGTCAAGTATCACCTCTTCCTGCTCAACAAACATCCTTTAGATACCCTGAAATCACTCTCCCCTTCATGCCTGCATTTCTTAGCCAAGTCAGGTTATACTCAGGCTTTGTCATCCTTTGTAACAGCAATGCTTCTATGCCCATATTTCATTTTACTTGGAGCTCCACTCCCACAGAGCCATCTTCTCTGCCTCAAGGTACTAGGACAGAGCACAGCGCAGTCTTAGGCACAGTCTATGCTGACCTTGGGACAGAATCGAGGACAATCCCACTTCCCAACCTAACAACCACCCACAACAGTGCTGAGTGTTCCTGAGAGTGTAACAGCAAACAAATACATTTATCCTTACTCACTCCAAGCCTTTTCTCCTGAATCTCCCACCCCTACTCGAGTCACTCGTGCTCTGATTTCTGCTCAGTGCTCTCTAGTCTTCATTATTAACACGATGCCCAAATCCCAGTAACTAAGTAGTTAAAAGGGCATCCCGTTACCAGCACCCACTGGAGACTCCTCACTGCTCACTCACATTGCTATGGCTGTTCATGTCTCTGAGCACATCTGATGCACTTCCCAGGAAAGCCTGACAGACAGCTTGTTGCCGTCAAACAGCACAGGAGAGCATCGACAGTTTAGCGAGAGCATACGGGCTGAGTGAGGAGAGATGCTCCAGCACCACAGGAATAACTGCAGTCTTGGAGCAGAGAGGCCGTTAAGCTAAGCTCTGAAGGTGTGTTCAGCTGCTTTACAGTGCTGCTGCAGATGTGGGGAAACAATTAAAACTGCTTATGGCAGTATGTCCCATTCAGCCTCCCAAGCGGGAGAGCAATTCCCATCCCCAGGTGGCAAGCGCAACGACTCGGTACCCAATTCCCTGCACCAAAACCTCTCTCTCCTCATGTTGTCTCACCAATGTTTTCAGTGGCTATAGAGCATTTCCTTGGTATACTGTTGTTAAAAAATTGTAGGTTTGTGGATGACCTGTAAGGTCTCATCCAAGATAGGTGAGTTCCACAGGACCTAGCTGCATTTTGTTACATGGCGTTTGGATGCAGACCACTTCAGATGTGGGCAGGTGGCTTAAAAGTCATCCAGCAGAGCCAGCTGCCATGACTGGTCACAACCACCCGTTCTTCACCTGCAGGGGCTAGACTTAAAATTTAAATATAAAAAAAGCAGTTACACCTGGCAGTTACAGCCAGAGTCAGCCTCCAGCTCCACAACAACCCCAGTCCCTGAAGAGAGACTCTGAATTAGTGTTTGAACCTAATAAAGGGTTGTGGAAGAAAAATATGGGTTTAGCAGCTCAGTCCATCCCTCATAAATGAGATGCTATGCCAAAAATAACCTGGCTTACTAGTTACAGTCACTCAGCACTCACTTAGGAAGTCTCTGACTAGGACCCACAATTCTCTGTGTGCACCACAGCATCACCATCATTACCAGCTTGGTGCTGTTCAGGAGAGGACATCCTTCCCAACGGCACATTGAGCATAGGAGGTTTCACATAGAGTGGTTAGTGGTTTGCAACACAGCGGATAGCCAGGACTCATTCACCAGCCTTCCCAGAGGAAGCATTTTCTTCTAGCTCAGACAAGGTCTCTGCTGCAGCTTTGCTGCATCTTCAGCCTTCCTGCTAGAGAGGTTGGACTCCTCAGGCAGTTTGTACCTGGCACTTCCCAGAGTCATGTACTACAACAGCTGGTCAGCAGCTGTAGTGAGAAGCACACTCCAATGAACAAAAATGATTCAGTTTTGGAATTTCTCAAGCATAATCATAAGTTCAGTGTTGTCCCCTGCAATCCCTCTGCTATCCCACTGCAGCAATATCCAGAGCAAACAAAACCAGGTTACAGAACTTCCATAAAACACAGGGAAAACAAACCAAAACAAAAAAAACTGTCAAAGATAACAGCAGTGCCTCCCACTGCAGGGCAGCAACAGCAGCCTGCTTCTCATTTACTCAAGACCTTATGCCAGCCAGAAGCTTTGCTCACTGCTGTAGGCTGAGCCTAAATCCACCCCACGCCCCCCCCCCCCAGAGCAGCTGCTGCTGTAGGTAACACATGCGCTACCTGAACCTCAAGGTTGCAAATAACGAGTTTAAAAAAATGAGAATACCTGAGAATTAACGTTGTCCAGGAGCTGGTCACAGCAAGCACCACAATCCACTCCTATTCTCCACCCCTCTTCCAGCTTTTTGTTCTCTCTCCCTGTGAGCCAGGCAAACCCTTCCCCATCCACGAGTGTCAGCAAGCAGCCTAGGAGAGGCAGGACCTTGTTCCCAGTGCTGGGGATGTGGCAGCACCTCCCTCCCACCTCCAGCAAACATTCAGCCTCTCCAGCCCCAGGCTGGATTCAGCCCTGTCTGGACAGGAGCTTTGAAAACCTTACCTTGGCAGATCAAATCTAGAAAGCCCTGGTAAGCAGGAAGCCTTTCAGATGCCTATAATCTGATAAGATACAGAAGATATGGGGCACTTTTGGTGGTACATCCCCTACAATCAGACCTGGGGTTGCCAGCCCCTCAGCCATTGTGCCAGACCAAGCACCTCTGAATGCAAGCAGTTAGGGTCTCTTTGGGGTTTTAAATACTGACAACCTAAAGCTTTTTTTTTTTTTTTTTTTTTCCCCTTCACTTCATCCTTTCGTTCTTGGAAATGGCTGAACTGCTTTGGCTGAAAACCTGAAACAAAGCCTGAGGCAGGGACACAGCATGGGAAATTCCAGTGCCAGCAATTAAGTTCAAGAGTTAAAAGCATCTCCCATCTCAGACAGACTCTGCAGCAGGGTGTGACTGGTGTCACCACCGCTCAGGAGCTAAATCTTCCACAGCAGCTAAGGTAGGCTACCCCACGCCGAGAGATCTGGATTAAACCCACTGCAAATGGTAATTCATTTGGGAAGTCCTGCAAGAGACAGCTCTGGCCACATCACTGCAACTGGGAGGGAACTTCAGAAGAACAGGCTGACAGCCTCAGCATGCGTGTGCTCCAAGGTTACTGCTGCTACGCCCTGCTCCGTCCCAGCCTCCGCTGGGTAATTCCCCATGCACGCAGCTCCCTGGGGACATTTGTCACCGGCTGACCTCACCTCCAGCGGGTAGAACTGCGGAGCTGCAGCGGGAGCCGGTGGCAGGATGCTGCCCTCCAACTGAATCCATGAGTGAGGTGCTAGAACTCAATCAGGCAGCCATGCAAAAGGCACTGCCATTAACATCGTTGCTTCAGCTGCTGCCTTCACTCCAGAATCTAAACCGGTTTGAAATCCGAAGGGAGCACCTCCCAAATACAAGCCCAGTTTAGGATGCCTGAGCAGAGTTTGAAAATACCATTTCACTGCTGCAAGAAGTTATGTTCCTGAGGTCTCTATCCTGTGCAGTAGCACTGCTTTCTCCCTTCTCACTGCTTTTCTTCCTCGGGAAAGCTACCGCTTTCTTATGCTGCTCCTTCACAAAAGCAAGAAACAATCTGAAGAAAAACTGATAAGAGGACCCAGGGGCAGATGTGCTGTCATTTTTAAAGAAGATATCAACTATCTACATCAGCAGTGTCCCTAGGAAGGCAAATCACCGGAGATGGGTGCCCTGAAGCACTGCAGGCAACAGCATCATCCAGACTGGCTGAAGAAGCCCAGCAAAACACCCCGCAAGGCACTGAAGGAGAGGTCTAATCACATCACCTGCAAGTCTATCTCTTATTCTGGATTTTGCAAGGACCACCAAACAGAACTGGAGTGAATCTGAAGCACTGTGATAACTCATATACTGACATGAGAACAGCCAAAGTGAGAGCTCAGAGGCTGGGAAAAACACCCAAAATGTCATTTGTGACAGCAGGTTTGCTGTGCTTGTAACATACACTGCCAACACAGCCGGGAAAGCTGCTTGGAGATCAACAGATAAAGGCTTCTCACCATTCAACCTGTTATTTCATGTAAATTGGGTTGTCTTGCTACAAAAAGGCATCTCCATATGAACTGCAAGGTGCTCAAAAAACTCAGGAGCAGCTACAGCAAAAAACAAGTTCCCGAAGTGCTCACACCACGGCTGGACCCCTTCACGGCTCAGAGGACCCTGCTCCCCTTTTTAGAGCAGCAGCTCTGCAGACTGGAGCTACAGTCTTCTCACTTGTCAATGCAGGTGATCTCAAAGTATCACCACCTTAAAACAGGGGTTTGTCCACAGAAGTAACTTCAGACTCCTCAGAGATATGAAATCATGTTTTGAAAACCAATAGTACAGCAAATTCAACTAAGTAATCCAGTCTGCCTTCTATTTGGTCAACGTGGAAGTAACGTTTCCCAAAGCCCACCACTGAGACATTGCATGTTCATCACCAGGTATGCTGCTGCGACCTTCCAGCCTGAGCTACAGGATCTGTCTCTGCCAGCCCCTTCTGCTGGCCTCCTGGTGCAGGGAATCCTGCATGGAGCATACCATGCCCCAGGGAAAAAAAAAAAAAAGAAAAAAAAAAAAAAGAGAACTACCCTGGCTCTTATCTTGAACCCTGGCAGAGACTGGAGGGGCTTGGAGAGGACACGTGCAAACCAAGCCAGAGGCAAACAGTAGCTCTTTAGAGGAATAAACCACTCCTCAGGCTGTCGTGATTGATAAGTACATCTGCCAGTCCCCACCTGCTGTTCACATTCCTGGCATTTCTTTCTGCAGCATTTTCTCTCCGAGAAGGGACCGGTTGCTTATCAACTGCTGCAGAGCAGATTTAAAGAAGGGAAACAGGCCCCAGTTTAAACAAAATTAAGAGCTTTCAGGCCCTAAGCACACCGAAGGTAGTTTTCTTGCATCAGACTGGGGAACTTGCTGAAGAGGTTTGTTCCTTGACAGGACAAGGGATGATGGTTATAAACTTAGAGAGTGGAGATTTCAGGCTAGATGCAAGGAAGATTTTTTGTAATGAGGGTGGTGAAACAGTGGCCCAGGTTGGCTAGAACAGTGGTAGATGCCCCATCCCTGGAAACTCTCCAGGTCAGGTTGGATAGGGCTTTGAGCAATCTGATCTAGTTGAACATGCTCCTGCTTACTGCAAGGGGGTTGGACTAGGTGACCTTTAGAGGTCCCTTCCAACCCAAACCGTTCTTTGATTCTATGATTAAACATTCCAGGCGCTCCTGCAGGTTCAGAATCTCGTAATGGGCGTTAAGTGCTCCCCTTTGCTCATTCCTGCCACTGTACTTCTATTAATTCCTGGCAGATAAAGCAGAGGGCTCCAGAAAGGTCTCTGTAGCCTCCAGCCACTCATGACAAAATCATTTTCTGCACCAGTCAACCACCCCCAGGAAGAAAAGAGAGATATGGGTGAAAACATGCCAGCCTCTCCAAAAGGGTGAAGGCTTCACTGCCTTCTCTGCAGACCTGATGAGCACGGACAGCTGTGGCAGGACAGCTGCTGCGGGCAGCAGCAGATACTTCTGGGAGCAAAGGGCAGGAGTTCAGTTCTAGTATTCAGCCCCGGACATGGCCTGGAAATTCCTCTTTTTCTTCAAGTTTGTTTTAACATGGCAAGAAGGTAAATAAATTACAGCAGAGTGTCAAAGTAGAGGGTAGAACATGAGCCTGCTTGTTATCAGAAAGGAAAAAAGCAGTTCGAAGGAGTTCTCAAGAGCTCAGAGTCTTTAACATCCCAAGCTCTCTGTCAAACTAGATCAAAATTACCCATTAGGATCAAATTTATTAGGAATTCAGTACAGGCAGATGCTCTATCAGCCCAGTTGTTGAAAGAAGCCCAGGCAAAGTGGTGTTTCTGGATTTTTAGTGACCCAGGCACCCACCTAAAAGTGATTTCCTTTCCCCCAAAGATGAACACACAGACAAGTACAGAAGTTTTTACTTATTTGCAGTCTTTGGGGAAAGAGGAAAGACAGAGCAGGAAGTAAATGCAGCTTTCCCCATGCCTGGGAGAGGAGTGAAAGAGAAACCAGAATTTTATTTCAGCCTGGGGCAGTTATTTCCATCAATAGGCAGTAGCACTCCTGGAGGCAGACAGTGCAACCATACCTTTAGAACCAAGGCTGAATGCAATCACAGTATCACCAAGGTTGGAAGAGACCTCAAAGATCATCAAGTCCANCAAACCCTTGATTTATCCTGGATGCTCCTGGGAAGGGCCCAGGCCCCAGGAGCTGGGGCTCAGCAAGCAGGACACCTCAAACACCATGAGCCATCCTCCTTTGCAGAGCAGCTTCCTGACCACTTTGTGAGGCTATCCCCCTTCCTTGCTCTCTCTCTTAGGAAGGAGCCAAAGGTTAGCAGTGGGGAGGGGAAGGGGAGGGCAAGCCAGGTGTGAGCAGCACTGGATTAGCTGGCTAATGGGTGCAGCTGTCCTCCGGTTTTACGGCTCTTGGAGGAAATTTAAACAGGAACTTTCTATAAATTAACTGCCCATAAAACAAGCATGTTTTCTCAACACACCAGAAGGTCGGCAGAGGTCTGCTCAGCCCCCTGTTCCCAGGACACGGGAAGCAGCCTCTGCAGTTGTTGTTTTTCCTTCTGAAGCAGGAGAACGCACATTTAGCCCCTGCAGAACTGAGCTGCCGAAAGCATGCTCACAGACAATCAAAGTCATTCTCCATTCACAGCAAACTCATAATTTATGTTTCCCCTAAAACCCCCAACACAATCCAGATGTCTAAGTAGCCTTTGTCCCAGAAAGCAAACTATACAACTGCCTCACAAAGACGGCCGTGGCTCGGCTTGCCAAAGTCCTCGTGTGGCTGCTTCCTCTGCAGGAGCAACAGACACGGTGACTTCAACTCCTCCCAAACCTGGAAGTGATAAGCTGGTGATAGACCCTGTCCCCAACCCTTCTGGCTTCCTTCTAAGGATTGCTCAAGAGATTAGAGTTGCCTCTTAGTGATATTAGGGTGATAAAAATGCACCTGACAGGCTCCTGGTTATGGAGGAACGAGGAGGTTTGAAAAAGCCAGCGTGATGCCAGAGTAGCAAACACGGGGAAGAAAAGAAATAAAGCAAATTGCTTAGGGTGCATTAGGAGGACCAACGTGTGTTGTGGGGTGCTCATTCCCAACAGTCACCCCAAGCCACAGGAGCAGAGTCCCTGGAAGCAAGGACCCCAGGAAGGGCTGTTTCACCAGGGGACAACCTGCCTAGTCGCAAGAAAAGAGGAGCAAGTAATTTGGCTGAAGGACTGAATTTCTTTGGCATCACAAAAAGGCAAGTCCACAGCTGCACCTGTCTCGAGGTATGGGACCCATGCCAGCCAGGGAAAGGGCTCACAGGCCCCCAGCACCCTGCTGTAGAGATTGCTGGCCATGAGCAACAGGTTCCCTGTGCTGGGGGAGGCTCAGCAGAGCCAGGGAAAAGCCAGGGAATGTTTGGAAGAGTTGAAATTAGAGCTTGGGAAGCAAACACTGACCGGCCACACAACTCTTCCAGGGACATTTCAAGCATTAGTATGGTTGTATTCCTGTCCTCAAGTATATTTGCCATAAATAAGCATTTTAAGGCACTTTGATTCAAACCTTATTAGTCAAGAGCAGTGCAATGCTTCAAATCTTAGACCCACAGGCTGCCAGCCAAATTTACTGCCAGCTTTTAAATCTGTGCCATGTTACCCAGGGTACAGCACAGGATCATCCTTGAGCCTTTTTCAGGTGCTTTTCTACAAAGACATATATTCTGTGTTACAACATTAGCCCTCTGCCAACACATACACATCAAGCTCTGTGGATTAACACATCTTTATTCACAAACCAACATCAGTGAGTTTATTTTCAAATCTACATTTTTGTTTCTTTTTCCCTTTTTTTTTTTTTTTTTAAATATTTTTTAACAGGTCAATAAGCAAGAGAAAAGACACCAGTAATTCTGCATGCAAAGTGACTTTCTGGAGCTAGGTATTTTTGTCACTGACAAAGCCACAGTACATACAACTGGCAGTGATTTCTGGGAGCCCTGCTGGAGCAGGCACAATGCTGCCAGGACACAAGGGCTGCATGTAACAAGCCAACTGCACTGCAGACATGCCAAGGCTCCCCAAAGGCTCTTCAACAACATGGCAAAGCAGTCTGCAGAGGGAAAACGGATCGTCCTGAGTCCTATCCTGGGCGCCCTGCCTGTAAAGAGGTCCAGACCCATATACTCCTCCAACCCAAACACAGAGCATTCACAGCAGGATCTTACCCTCCTGCCTGGCAGGAGAAAAGGGAAAACCCAGGCACAGTGGTTGAGGTTTGGGAAGCTCCAAGCAGCTGTTTAGCTGGGTATGGCTAAGGGCAGATCCTGCGCTCCAGTGCTGCTGACTGCTCTGTCACTCCAAACTCCCATCCCAGCAGGGATGCGGGTTCTTGTGCACCAGAGACAGACACAACGTGGCTTACCCTTCACAGCAGAGACTCCCACTGGCATTTTACAGTACACAAATATTAATATTCACAGATAAAGCCAGGCCTGCTTAATCCAAAACACACAGAGCTGTGGCCAGGCATGTGTTTTCTTTGGAGAACAGACCAGACACTCCAAGCCTGGTTGCCTTACCTATTTTCCAAAGCCAGACTTAACCCAACAGAAAAAAAACAAAAAACCAAAAAAACCAAAACAGGTTGAAACATCAACCCTTACCGCAAAACCTCCTGCTCTTCAAGCTCTTGGGTGTTATTGAAAGGGGGAAAACACCTCCAAGGTATGGCAGCCATCCCTCCCTGCCCCACCAGGGAGATGGGGAAAGGACATGCCTGCTGGGTCAGGTACATGGGACAGGCAGCTGCCTGCCAGCGTTCCTCATGAGTTATCAGCTCAATCAGGTTAGAGATACCCTGTGACCACTCAGCAGGAGCAGGGCTAGATAAGCCCTCTATCTGCATTCTCATCCTTTCAGTCCAGGCTGTAAATTCTTTGGGGGCAGCTGCAAGCAGGAGGTCCTGGGGCAGCAGTGCTGGCCACAGCTAGCTGGGAGCACCACAAGATGCTGTGGCTGGGAGTCAGAGCAAGTTCCAGCAGTTACAAGGGAAGGATGCTGGGTAAACCTAAAAACCGGGAAAACTGTTTGTGGCCTTGATGTGCAGACTGGAAAAACTGCTGAACTGGGCACAGGTAGAGGAATTGAAGCTGAATTGGAGTCACTTGTCTTAGGGGCATTTGTCTTGGGTGTGCCACATAACTGATAGGGAGCTTTGGGGTGTGAGGACTTGTAAGGCCACTTGCACTGAGAAGACTACAACAAGGATACAGTCATGTCAGTTTGAGATTGCCTATGTAAAAGGAACACCAAATTTGAGTATGGATGTAGGAGAGTCAAAATTGATGAGCAAAAAAACAGTAAGGGGCTGTTTGGAGGTCTGGGAAGAGAATGGAAGGGACAGAGGCAATGAAGTGTCCTGAAACAGGAAAAGTGGAGAATAAAATGTAATATGAAGAACAGAAGAGGGTTGATTGTCCTGTGGTAGAAGCAGAGACACCTAAGGACAGCCAGGACCCAAGTGTGCAGACTGAACACCCCCATGATGCTGGCGAACCCCCATGGACAACCTGGTGGATTCTCCACCCAATCTGTGTCCAAGAGACTTGCTGTAGGAGGACCAGCTGGGATGGACTCACACACTCCTGTGAAGTGACATGGGAGGGAAGGGTGACAGGTTTGCAATTCAGCAGCAGAGCGATCTGTCAGATTTAGCAGTGATGATGACTGGGGCTTTGGAGTTCTAAGCCTGCAAAGTGCTCTAACTGTAAATTACTATCAGTGGTGTTTATTAGTGAATCAATTAAACAGTCGATAGCTCAACTAGCTTCTCAGTGAAGTACTGCTTCACAATACACATTGCAGTCTCTCAGATCGGCCGCACCTCCAGCCTGAACTCAACGGGGCCGGACCAGCTCAGGGATTCAGCCAGGACCTCCCTAGCTGCTAGCTGCTGTCTAGGTATCCCTGCTCAGAAAGTGAGCTTGGTTAAGCCTGTGTGGGCAGATGCCATCTGAGCTGCTTGGGTTACATGTCTGTACAATGCCTGACCTGAAGTTGTGACCTATCACTGAAAATCATATATGCCCCCACCATGGTGTGGGCACATCATCGGCCACAATTTTAATACCTTCTAATAATAAACTGGGATAAAGAACTTAAAATTTTGAATTGCCTGTGTAAAGCACACCTGCAATTAATGGGACACACCTCAAGCCCACCACATCAGCCAAACCAGAGAGTCAGCCAAGTGGGGCTGGGGACAAGGTCCACTTTGGGTCCTCCCACTCTTCAAGTCGTGACCTAAATCCTCCCTCTTTCAGACACCAGTGGCAGGAGGAAAACAAGCCAGTGTCATTAATTTCAACATCCACTGCCTGGTGAACTTCTCTGCAGAAAAAAAAAAAAAAAAAAAAAAAAAAAATTCAAAGCTATGCTGGTGACCTGGCAGCTCCAACCTGGAGCAGGAGGTGAGATATGACCTGCTGCAGCATCACTAATGGCCAAGCTCTGGACCCACAGCTTCTCAAGTTATTCACCTGGGGACTCTTTTAAATCTAGTTAGGGCCCCAGCAAGGCAATCGTTCCTCTGCAGGGAAGTTTATGCAACAGAAGGGCACACAGCCCCATCCTCTGCTGGTGGTTCAGCAAAGGCTCCTCTGATACACAGGAGACCTTGAGACCAGCTGGCTGCACAACACAGGCGATGCCACCAACTCCTCCCTGCAGCTTCCTCAGAGCCAAGTACACCAGGACACCCTGTTTTCCTGTGATTTCCAGAGTTCAGGTCTATTTTCCAATTTGATAGTAACAGTACAAGACTATTAAAAAACCTCACACTGGCCTGAGCGGCTCCAGAGTCTAAAATAAACATGCCAAGCCCTATTTGTGATGGAGTAAAAATAGCTTGTTTCTTATCCCTTCCCAGGACCTCTGCTTCGTACGGAAAAGCTTCACAGGTTAACTGTAAAAATACCAGGCATGCAGGGAAATGTCTTCAGTTGAGCTCTGCACTCTCTGGAGGAGTTCAGAAACCCACTTCAGCCTGCAGTGAAGGGACAAACCCTCAAAGCTCCTCTTCCACCCAGGGCTAAAGGCCAGGCACTGTCAATCCCCTTTAATAGAAACTACCGTTCTTCTGGAAAAAAACACCACCACAAAAAAGCCAACCAAAAAACCCAACAAAACCACAACCAACAAACCTTCACTGGAATTATATTTTGTGCTCTTTCTTGGCTGGATACTTTTTAAACAACACTTATTCTAAAGAGCATTAACTATAAAAACTGGTGCAAAGCTGCATGGCAGCCAGGAAGGGCTCCCCGGGAAGCAGAGCAAGGACAATCAGTGTCTGCATCAAAAGCAGGAGAGAGACTGCAGCCAGTCTGGCTCGCTGTAAGAAACATCACTGCACAGCAAGTTCTGCTAAATTAACTTTTTTTCCCAGAGTCTAAATGTATCTCACATCACACCTGTGATGCTCAGGGCCTAAAGAGAACAGAAAAAACAAACCTAGAAGAGCAGCTCTGCAGGAAAGTCGTCACCAAGCTGAGTTTAATCATTACATCACTTCTAATGACAGACCGGCCAGACCCACAACCTATTTATGACTCAGGCTTAAAAAAGCACCAGGGGAGAATCTGCAATGCATCTGAGACCTAGTACTTATACAGGCACTGAAAGATGCCAGGGGAAATGTCAGGCGTAGGCATGTCCACAGCCCCACAGGCAAAGCTGGCCAGAGCCACCAGCCCCAGGAGCCTTCCCAGAAACAGCCGGCACATTGCCCTACAAGGCAGCCCTCACAGTGGCACAGGCAGCCCTCCATCTGCTGCCATGCTCCTGGGCACACCTCCACCCAAGAGCACTCACCAGGCTTTGACTCATGGCAGGGACCAGGTTTGGGGCACCCCTAAAACCCACCTTTTCCTCAGCACACCCAGTTGCAGGCATCGTGCTCCACCACCAGCTCTATGCTCGCCATTGAAATTCATCTCCAGGAACCTGGGCTCCAATCGAGGTGGCATAAATTAAGCAGCACTTCGGGGCTTTGGGCGAGATGCAGCAACGTCTCAGAAGAGCTTAGACACAGCCATACTCATTTTAAGTGACACAGACTGGAAACACAAATTTGGCTGCTAAATACACATCTAGTTCAACTGGTCATGTTGTAAAGCTCAACGCTTGTGGGCACATAACCTAAATACATCACACTGAAGGCCAGTGTCTGGTGAGATCCCTCATATGGGTCCCTGAAGTTCCCACCTCTTGATCCAAGTCAGCCTTGCACATTGTCTGGAGCCAAAGGCTTCATGAGATGGAAAGCCATGGTTTCCCATCAGCTGCTTCTTCCCACTATTAAGCACCCTAGTAAATAAATAAGAAAGAAATGCTCCTTTTCCAGGTTTTACTTTGTTTGGCTTCCTCCTCCTCTTGGTATACACAGACTTTCATCATTCATGGTCAAAACTGCTCCAGAGAACAGGGAGGGAGATTTGGAACTTTTCATCTCTCTCATCCCACCTGTGTACACACTATTTCTGAAGAGTCACCTCACCAGATGCTTCAAGGTAGAAATCACAGCTTGTCCTATTTACAGTAATATTTTGTGTTAGCTGTTACATAAATACTGCTGCTCCTAAAGGAGGCTTCTCTCGAGTACCCTGCTCTCCTCACCTGCCGTTCTTTCAACTTACTCTGCGAGGGCAGGACTCCTAGAAATTAGTTTCCCTCTTACATGCCAGGCACTGATATAACAACCCAGCCACCAAACAAGCACCAAAAAACCACCACATCAATAATTTCTCCCATACACACACAGCCAGGATTTCAGCTCCTATTCAATGGCCCACAAAGATCTCAAGAGCTTATCATGCATCACAGGGCCCACAAGGGCACACATTCTCCTGCAGAGGCAAAGACCTGGAAATTCCAAAAAAGGAATGGCTGAACCTTTGGCCTGACTCTTCCTCACAGGGCAGATGTGCTCTGACCTGCCTGAAGATCCACAGCAGTATCACGGTCAGCTTGTCATTTTAAGCTGGAAGCATTTCCACCTCTCACATCTCACTCCTTGAGATGGTACTTTGTGGTAGTACACGTGTTAACATCCACACAGAAAAGTGGATGTGGGAATTGATACACATTTAAGGAACTGAGCAAGAGACAAACAAGAAGCCAGTTTCCATCTGGCTCAGCTTCCTGGGTGGATGCAAGGTCTGCAAGACTATATCTTTTTTCTCTTGTAGCACTACAAGTGGAGCTCTTCCTTCAGCAGCACCAGCACAAACAAACCAAAAAAGCTGAACACGCCAACTTTGGACCCTGTAAAAAACACTGTGCTGTGCAAGAGTACTGCACAGAGTCGCCAAAGAAAACCCAAACCATTCAAAAAATAAAGGGAAAAATAAATTAAACTCCCTTCAGCTGGACATCTCCCATTCATTTCCCACTATTGTCCCAGCTAGCATCCAAGCAGCACATACTGACAGAGAGGGTCACCTCCCACAGCCAGCTGCATCCTGGTAGCAGGCAGTGCAATTCCCTCACAGCAGAACTCCCGACTGGATGCATTCCACATTAATAGTCTGCTCGAGCACTTCTGGGCAAGCTGCAGCAAGCAGGCAAGTGACCTGACGCAGGTTTCTTTTCAGCCACTAAGCCACTTTAAAAGACATCTAAAAATACATTAAATGCTTTTCTCATGTGACTTTTCTATGCAAAGGACTGCTCTAAAGCCTGACAACAGCAAATGGAACAAGACACTGCTGCTCTTTCCTGCACCAACAGCTTAGGCATCATCAACTTCTTTGAGTCTAGACCAGCCTAAAATAAAATCCTGCAAGATCCAGTCTGCTCCTGATGCAGCAGCATTCCCCCCCAAAGGGCTGTGCTTCCGTTCAGGATCGCCAGCCAGCGAGCTGCAATGCCTTGCCTTGTTTCTGCTCCAGAAAGATCTTTAACTAGTTACACCCAGAAGAGTTCAAGTATGCATGCCTCCCAACCAAGCCTAAAGAAGAAAAATAACTTCCCAGCTCTGCTGACACAGGTAATTCCTCTCCACTGAAGGGAGGCAAGGTAAACAGGACAACTATTTGTCTTGGAAAGTGCTTTGCAAATCAACTCAGCTGCCTGCCACCACAAAGCCCAGGCAGGAGGACACTGGTCACTTCAACTACTCCAGCTGATTCTCAAGCCCATCTCCCTAGAGGCGATTTACATCACCAGTGTTTCCACGAAGACTTTCCCCTACTCCCACTGGGGAGCAGACAGCTTCTCTGCTCTGTTGAGATGTGGACCTGTGTGCTTACAAGCTTCTGTGAATGCCTGGGTCTGCCTTCAACTGCAGCAGACACTGACATACTAGGAAATGAACAGTGTCTGCTCCTAAGATCAGCTCAGGCTGCAGAGCAGAGCCATCTGCTTCTACCAATACTGAGCGTGGCTCTTCCTCGCTCCAAACCAGACACCTAGCTGTGTGCTCAGGCAGCTCCCAGCTTCGGCTGACCTTTTCCAGTTGGCACGGTCTATGACTGCTGTCCCAAACAGGGCTTCGAGTCAGCTGTGCAGAATTCACTAAGAATCATCTTAAGTCACTGCTTAAAGAAGAATCCTATCCCTAAACACTTGAACAGGCTCAGCCAGCCTGAATGCCATATATGACCAGAAAACAGGACTTAAGCAATGCAGCACCCTTTCCCGGGCTCTCAGCCGGAATGACCAAGCCACATATAACACCGGTCCAAAAGATGCTCAGTGAAGAGCTCTGCACCCAATCTTGCTCTCCATGATCTCCCTCTCGCTGGTCGTGGACTGCTTTTCCAGCACGATCCAAGATGAGAACCCATCACAAAACACAGGTGCCAAAGCACTCCTGCAGGACCTTGATTTCATCTTAAACTTCAGGAAAAATTAGATCCTAAATCTCACCACCTCTTCTGTTCTCTGCTTTTCTTTATAGAGCCTGAAGCCATCTCCTAAAGCATCATATCAAGGCAATGGTTTTCAACTAGTGTGTGAACAGACTATAAGAAATCCATAAAAGGCGTGGAAAGACTTACCTGAAGTCAGCGGGATGAAGTTCTCTACACAAAGTTATGCCCCTCTAGAAGCAGCTTTAGGAGCCTGCAAATCATGGAAGAGAAACATGCTGGAGGCTGCAGCACCAGGTCACATTGAACTGAAGCACCCAGCACCAGGACACAGCATGCAGCGTGGAGGTCTGCAGGAAACAGCTTCTCCCTGTGATGACAGGACCACAGCCTTGCTTCCCAGGGACGCCCATGGCCAGGCACCATCTGCTTGATTGACAGACTGGGCTGAGCACATACAGCCACATCCAGATTGCAGATCAAAAGTCACGGAGGAGTGATGCATGGCCCTACCTGTCCCAGCAGGTCCTTCTCTAGCCCGGGGAGGCAGGAGCAGGAGGTAGAGGCAAGCAGCACTTACACCATTTCAACAACTAGAGTGTTTCGGGGACATGGAAGTCTTTGGAGTGGCAGCACAGAACCAGTATGGCAAGGAGAAGAGTTAGGATTCCAGTTACCACGGATAAAGAGTGTGCAGAGCTATGGTACCAGCACTGGGACACTGGTCTGAGGGAAAGTGGTGCCTGAATCTCATCAGAGATCTATAGCACTGCTTCTAGACTCCAGAAGTTTGTCCCACCTCTGATGGGACTGTTCTAGCAAGCCTTCTTACACCCAAATTAGCCACAGCAATCACGGAGTACTTCGCTCTGCCACGTTCAGCAGACAGAACTGCACACAACTTTTATCCCCACTTATCACCGTCACCATGCAGGGGAAACACTGCTGTCTCCTCAATGCTCTACTGCCAGCAGCAAATGAAGACCTTTTCCTACATTACCTTTGATGACAAAGTTTTTGTGAGTCTATAAAGCCCTGTTCTTATACTTTCCTTACAAACAGTTTATTGCCAAGGGTTGATGGCGTTTCTCATGCACTACCATTACAACATGTTGCTTCAGCTTCCTCTGTACATTTCTGAAGCAGATTCTTATTTATTCTCAGCAACTGTTATTCTCAGAAGATCGAACTTCTTACCTCCCTGACCCCCAATACTCAAAATTTTATTCTAAGATGTGATAAAGTGGTTCCTGAAAGAGCAACCAGCACAAGGCTGCTGGCATACAGATAAACATAAAGCACTGGCTTCACAAACATTGCTGGAAGCACCAAATTCTCCACGCACAGAACACCAAGTTTCACAATTTGGCCAAACAGCTGGAGAATGAAATGGTTACTGTGTGAACATGTACAGCACCATGGCACAGAGCTTTACGTTGGATTACATGAGATTGTTGGTCTGAATCACTTATTACTGCCACAAACATTAGTGCCCAGCCTGGAAAACACCTGATCTGACCTGGACACCAACGAAAATAAGGCTCACTGTGCTGTTCCAGATGCTTTATTCCACACAGGATGGACAGATGTGAATTGTGACCACAATCTCAAACCCACAGGCCCACCTACATATGCCATACAACAGCTGTCCTGTGCAAAACCACATGGCAGAGGCTTGCAATGAACCCACAGCGAGAGCTAACAAAATCAACAATACAAGCTGGTTGTGTTTATTAAGTTCAGTTATTGCCAGCGTTACTGAAGTTAGACTTTCCAACACGCCTTAACCATACAGGTTGCAGGAGAAAGGAAAAACACTGAGGATTTTGAGAGTAGATAGGTGAGGGGGGTGTTGAATTTGGGGAAAAATACTAGACGAGCTCTCCCTTTGAACTGGCACAGTTCCAACCTCTTCCACAACCAGCCTTTACCCTGTGTCTGCAGAGGTAGAGGTCTAATCTTTAAATGAGACACAGCTACACTGATTCTGTCCATCTTCCCCAACAGGATCCTGCAAAGTTTAATTCAGAGGAGGTTTCAGAATAACCACCTTTCATGTGTCAATGCTAGCCTCAGGCAGTTATAAAAATTCCACTGGAAATACTTCCTTTGGGGTGGGAAAGTACCATGCATGGGCTGTCATGCAGGAGTTGGGTCCTACAGCAGAGAGAGCTCAGACCTCACTAGAAAGTCTAAGGGATACAAATATGTAATTGTCACAGCCTCGAATATTCATACGAATACAATCCCACCCTCAAAATCATCCTGTCAGATTTTCCACTGGCATCAAACTGTGCTTGCTGATGGCTGCCAGACCATCTTATTAGAAAAATCCCTTACTTTGGGAAAAGCAAAGTAGGCATCTTAAGAGAAAGCAGATCTTGAGGGAAGGTCTTTTCCTTAGAGGAAAAAGAGAGCCTCAAAATGTTCAGTATCAGTACACACTCAGATCTTCGGCCTCCTAGCTCAAAACATCTCTTGGTACACATCAAGTAGTGGACACCAGTGCAAGGTCTTCCTGTAGGACCCCAGCAGCTGCAATGCCACGGAAAGATCTCACCTTATACATGATTTCAGCAATATGTAGAGAGGGCCTGATGAAACTTTTCCATGCTGCAGAAGAGACTCAGCTGAATAACAGCACCGAAGGGTTGCTGTAAAGAACAAGTTCACCACAGAGGCACTGAAGCCACACTGGAAAAACCCAACAACTATTTCCATTGTGATTAAAGAGCTATCTCAACAGCATCCTGATTGCTGAAAAAGCAACCACTAGAGACAGGTTCAGTTCTGTCTACCACTCGGTCTCTCTCCACTGTAACTGACAAGTCCCAAAGAAGACACACATACACAAGGAAACCTGGGAGCTCAGATGTTTTCTAAGAGCCTGGAAGAGTCCATTAGGGGACTGACGTTATACAAGAAAGAGGGAGGAAGTCTATGTGACAAGAAGCAAGCAGTGCCACTCCTGCAAGGGACTGATAGCACAGACAGTCCACACATCACAATCTGAAGTTGTGAGAGTGGCATGAGGCTTTCACATCACCTGTCGCAGTTCCACACTTGAGTGGAAAGCTGCTGGTTCAGACTATCACCCAGCTGCTTCTTACTCAAGCTCATCCAAAAATCAAGCCCTAGCTCTTGGGACTGATATAAAGCGATCAGTATCTGCTAGTGGAATCTCTCATCAAAATTACTAAATGCTAATCTCCACCCTTAAGGAACACACTTTACAGAAGGTTAAGCTTTCTGAAGCCTGAACACACAATCCAGTTAAAAAAAAAGACCCAGTGTGAATTCATCACCTGCATGCATTCGGCACTCGCATGACCTGTAGCCATGCTAGAGCAAACTGAAACCTCTTCCCTAATGCTTCTCAGCCCCCAGGAGGGAGGGAAGGAATGCTGTCCATCAGGTCCTTACCAAGGAGCATTTGAAACATCAAGCATTGTAGGAAGAAACAACTTAGCCAGTTTGTTGGAAAGTTCCAAGGATCCAGAATCCAAAATATTCCTGAAGTTGCCCGCGTAACCCTCTTGAACCCAGCCCCCTTGGAAGACACAGTACAAAATACATGTACTTGAGGTTGCAGTGATGGTAAATGGCATAGCTGAGCACCATGGTGAGGCCCCAACACCCCAAAAGGGTAAGAAAGCAGAACTCTTCAGTGAAAACCTTAATTCAGATTTGTCTTTACAGATCAGATGAGGCTAGGAGTTTGTTTTTCCAAGTGAAAATCCAAAGCAAAGCTAAACACTGTACATCTGCAGGGCTGTGACAAGTTCTGCTGTTATCAAACCTCATTCTCTGCATGTGGAAGTCTGACAGAGATTATCTACCTTGAGTACCACTAAGAATACTAAAGAATACTAAAGAATACTTGCGGGAGAGTGAAACAACTCAACCCTGAAGAAGAAAATAACCTTTAGTGCTCAGAGCACCATCCCAAGGGCGAGAGCTCTGCTGACACAACAGCACATTGACTCAAGTGTGGCTGAACTCCTCTCCTGACCACTTTCCTAAGCCAGTGACAAAAGGATCCAGCTGAAAAAAAGAACAATTTTACACCAAGTTAGCAGGATCAGTCAATCAATGCATCAGCTCAGCAACACAGCTGGCACGTGGGAGGAGGCAAAAGGGCACAGCTGAAAGAGAAAGAGAAGGGCCCTTTTAAGAGCATCAAACCATGAGACTGCCAGAGACAACCACTTGCCCCAAGCTAACCCACCACCCTCCAGCACAGGGGGCATGTCCACCTCTTCCTTATCTAGGTAGGGCCTTACTTCCTCTCAACCTGCACTGCCAGGGTGCTGACAAGCTCCTTCTGGCTGGGACATTTACAGAATCCTTCCATGGACAATGCAGGTTACTAACTTCCAGAAAGTTAACTCAGGCCAAGATGGGGGAATAAAACACTATCATCTTGGCAAGACAAATGCAAGCACCACAACCACAGCAGCATGTCTGGAGGCCAGACCTCTCCCCTCCAAAAGCCTTACACCAGCCCAACCCTCCCACACTTCACCCTCTGCTGCTCACTGTGCCTCATCCCAGGACAGTTGTGGTGGTGGCGGGTTGATATGCCCTGGCAGTGACACAGCTCAGAGGTTCACGTGGCAGAACACCATTAGTGTTAAGGTCTGAGGGGACATTGTGAGCTCTCTGAGTTAGGTCCCAGCACACTGCCCAGGGATATGGAAGAGCTGCAAGGCTGCACTGTTGCCATTGGCAGCAATTCCGGGGAATTTCCTAGCATGCATCAAGCCTGGCTTCCAGAAACCAGCACTGCTGGGCTGAAGTGACCTTGAGTTGGACAGGACACCTGGGAAAACAGGGTACCATGCATCCTGTGTACCTCAGCTAATAACTTGGGCAGAAGCTACCATGAGACAAGAGGCTCTAGCTTTAATTCAGGTTGTTGTTTCATGCTACATCTATGTATCTGAGCAGGTTACTGCCAAGAGAAGGAAGCTCCCATTGTCTCCCCACACCCCAAACAAAGCCACACCGTTCACTTTGCCCAAACAGTTCACAAACCACACAAGAGCCAGGGAGCTTTTCTATTGGTCCCCCAGGTGACCAGCTCACCGGGACAGTAGACACCTGCAAAAGAAAAGGTTTGACTCTGCCCAAATAGAGGACCTGAACCATCTCCTTTGGACAGCACTGCACCAGCAGATCGGCTTGGATGTTCATGTGAAATGCAATAAAAGCGGTAACATCAAATCTACACAACCATCTTTCCCACTAGCAAGCTAGAACTTTATCCCAGAAAAGCTGAACCAGAGACAGTTTAAGCCAATGGATAATTGCACGGGAAAAACATGGATAGAAAAAGGCATTAGATTGAGAAGCATACTCACAGGTTAACATATTTGTTTTCCGTGCAGCAGCATCTTAGCAGTTTTCTCAAACTTACTCAATCTCCCAGAACAAGCCCTAAAAGCACAGGTCCTTTGGCTTGATCTTTTCTTTTTCACAGCTAAAACATCATCAATCCTCTGCAAATGGGGTTTAAGATACAGACCTCTAGAGGCTGCACAAACATCCTAAGAACAAACATTTTCAGCATACCAAGAGCTCAGATACACTAGGTCAATCCAATTCTGTTTATTTGTATTTCACCCAAATCACTGCCGAAGTACTCGGAGCTCAAGGAACGACAGCCTCCTACTGATTCCGCAAGAGACCAGAAGTAATTGGTAGACAGTCTGCAAGCATCACAAAGAATGCCAGAGGCATTTATTTACATGACCCCTATTTGCCCAAGAATTCAGAGTCTGCAGTTTCTTCACTCAAATTAATCATTACTGGAATTAAATCCTTCATACTATTCCTCAGCTAGCAGAAGTAAAGGCACAAACCATCCAAAATTATCCCCACTCTGGAACTTTTCAAATACCTGTCACTACTGAAAGGAGAGAGACCGGTTTAGTCCTGTCAGCTGAAGCTCTCCCCAGGCTGGCAGAGCACCCTGGTATTTCTCCAGGACAATCTCTCGTTATCTCTCTAAGGGACATAGAAGAGGCAAGGAGACACCTATCCCACTGCCGAACACCACCACCCCTGCCAGGCCAGAACCATACCTTCTCTGCCAGGCTAACAACATACCATGTTTCACACCTGTGCCACAGAGCAGGAAAGTTCCCACAACACTCTGCAGTGCAACTGCACAGTCCTGTTCTCTGCCAGACCAAAGCAGGACCACTGGCTTTTGGTGCAAAGCACTTTTCAGGCTTGTGAGCTGGCAAGCTTGCATAAGCCAGAGTGCAGCAGCACTCCCTCCATTAGTCCCTCGCTGCTAGAGTGCAGCTCTGCCAGCAAGAGACACACAGGAATTCCTCCAGATCAGCCGTCCGTGGAAGACAAGTTGCAATCAGAACTCGGAGCCAGCCTTACCCACGCACTTTGCAGCTGAAGCTGGCAAAAGGTCTCACCTTATCAGTCACATGTTCTCCTTCCTTCCTTCCTTCTTCATAGCAGCCGAGCCCAGCACACAGAGCAGTGCGAGATGAGAAAAATGGGTAAGCAGCACTTGAACTAGCAATGAGTACTGGTCATTTCTGAAAGCAGGGAAGTGCTCAGGGTTAACAAACCCTACACAAAACCCACACTGCAAGGCATGGAATACCTTTACTGACATCAGCCCCACAGCTTCAGCCAATTCAAATATCAGGTCAAACACAGCAGTTAAGAAGAATTAACTATTCTGTTAAAGAAACAGGTATTTCTAGGCTGGCATGTGCCGTCAGCAACATCTTCCAGTTATTCAAGGCTTCCTGCCAGTTTCCAAAGAAGCGAGCACAAAGTCCTGCACCAAGAAGACGGCGCGACCTGGAATCAGTCAGGCTTTGCTGATTACTCCTCTGAGTAAACAGTGGTGTTCCCAGCACTTCAGCCTGCTCTCGAGCCTCTCCCGTTGGCATACTACCCTATATTTAGGATAGAAGAGCGCAGTGACAAGCATCAGGAAGAATGAATAAGTGGTTTAGGGTGCTCAGAATAGCAGCAGAGACCGTGCAAAGAAACCTATGCTGAATTAGAAACTCTTAAAGTGAGGAAAGGAGTCTGCAAAGCTGAAGTTGGGAAGATAGCCTTCCGTAGATAAAGTCTAACAGTGAGTTTTGCTAATGACAGCATTCCCAAGGCGCGAGATGCTGGCAGTCCAACCTGTAACAGCTATGGGCTGTAACTGCCTAGAGTGACTGGGAGAAATTAGGTGAATACTTGGTCATGTGATATCAAAAGAGGATTTTAGGCTCATTTTGGACAGGTGAGGGATGTCGGTGCTGTCTTCCAAAGGCTATAAGGCCAAAGCTCCAGGACCAAAGGGAGGACAGCACCTCAGGGTATGACTACAAACCCTGCCATCACCTCCCATGTCCTCCTGCTTGCATTTCCCTGTTGCCCCTGCCAGCACCTTCCCACCTGCAAGCAGCAGAGACCAGGTTAAGCTCCAAAACCACACAAGGAGTTCATGACCTGCAAACCTGTGCCAAAACTTGCCAGATTCATAGCCCATAATTTGATGGGCACTGAAGACTCTGTAGCCTGTTGCTTCTGTGGAGCCAGGGTCCATTCTGCATTCACATCCCTTTGTGCAGCAGAACTTGCATTTATTTGCCCGCACTGGTGACTACAGATAGGAGTTTGACTGTGGGTCTGTTAAGTTCAGAAGAGGATTGCTGTTGGTCTCATTTACAGGAGGGAGACCCAAGGTCAGCCTGTGGTGCCCTACAGACCCTCTGCGAGGTCGGTCTGTCTCGCGGAGAGACCGGGAGCCGGGAGACACTGAACACCGGACACGTGGCAGCCCACCTGTGTTCCCGGTGAGCGGGCCAAGCCGCCGAGTGCCAGTACAGCCTGCGCTGGGCCGGGCCCGGGAAGCTTACATGAGCTTGGACACAGTTCACAGGGCTCTCGGCACATCCCGGCACCGGTTGCCGCCACCTCCAGTACCCGATCACTCCCACTGCCCCCGCCGGTGCCTGCAGCGAAGCCCCACACCTCTCCTGGTACAGCCCAACGCCGGCCCAAGCACTCGCTGTTCCGGGCTGGGCCCGCCAACCAGGCGGGGCCGGAGCACTGGGCAGCAGTGGGCGCGACGCCCACCCAGACTCCGGGGGTCACCGAACGGCAGCCCCGACAAGGGTGGGTTTGGGACGGCGGGAAAACAAGAAGACGAAGTGAAGCGCGGCACGACAGGGACAGAGGCGTCGGACCCCGCCGCCAGCCCCGGCTGCTGCCCACACCCGGCCCCGACAGGCCGCGGAAGGAGCGCGGGGGCTGAGACAACGCCGGGCCGCCCCCACAGGCCGGGCCAGGCCGTCCCACTGCCCGCGTACCCGGAGGCCCGGACTCCGCCGCGTCTCTGCCCAGGCCGCGCCTCCGGCTCCCAGGTCCGCTCCCGGCGCAGCCGGTAGGCCAAGGGCAAGGGCGGCCCGGCAGGTGCCGCCACAGCCCTACGGGACGGAGGTCGAGGCCCTCTCCCCCCACGTCCCCGCAACCCCTCACCGTGCCACGGCCGGGCCCGGAGGCCGCTCCCCGCCGGCTCTCGCCGCCAGCGGCCCCGACGCACCGAGCGGGCGGCGCGGCGCGAGCGCGACCCCGCGCGGGCACGTACCTGGGGGCGGAGCGCGCGGCGCCTAGCAACCAGCGGCACGAGAGTGCCGCGGCCATTCAGTGTCAGACGCCCGCCTCCCGCTCCGCCCCACCTGGCCGCGCGCGGACCCCGCCTCCCTCGACCCGCGCTCTGTGGTCCCGCCCTCCGCGCCGCCGCAGCCACTCCCCTCGGGCCTCGCGCCAAGCCCCGCCCCCGCACTGTAGGTCCCGCCCTTCGCACCACGTGCGGCCCCTCCGCGAGGTGACCCCCGGCCGCTGCGGGCAAATATTTGCTCGGGACCGGCCTGGCGGGTCCGGCAGCTCGGTGACATGAGGGCCGTCGCCATGCAGCCTATGCTGGGGGTCCTGCTCGCCCTGGCTACAGCCCTGGGCTCAGGTAGGGCCACGGCCAGGCCGTGGGGCTGCTTTGGGGCTGGAGGGTGTGGGGCAGTGTGGGTTCAAGAGGCCAGGACAGAAGCTTGTAGGCCACTGTCCTGTCCTTCAGCAGAGCAGGAACTAGGGAGCTGCAATGCTGAGTACCCAGTAGGTCAGGGACACCACTACGGGTCCTGTGACCGTGGGGAAGGGATTCCATGCTCCACAGGACAGAGATCCCCTGCTCCATGGGACATAGATCCTGTGCTCCATGGGGCAGGGATCCCCTATGCCACAGGACAGAGATGTCCCACTCCATGAGGCAGGGCTCCGATACTCCATAGGACCAGGTGTCCCTGCTGTGCCCCCACAAGCATTCTAAGCTCCTGCCTCACTCCTTAGGCCACCGTTCACCCCTCAATGATTTCCAGCGCCTGCGAGCCACCGAGCTGCTGGCTGTGCCCACAGACCCACCACTGCCAGGGCAGGACTCTGCAGAGCAGTGTGCCCAGCGCTGTGTCACCAGCCTGGCTTGCCGGTGAGTGGGGCGTGGTGACATCACAGGTCAAGTGGAAGTAGAGAGGGGCCATGATCCCAGGGTCATTCTGCACACTTGGTTGCTGGGTGCCCTTTTGTCTGCCCCTGGTGCCGCAGGTCCTGGCCCTGAATGGTGTCATGCCAGGCACCTGCTGTGCTTCCTAGGGCTTTCCACCACAACCGGCAGAACCAGCTGTGCCAGCTGCTGCCCTGGACCCAGCACTCACCCAATGTCCAGCTGCAGAAAAACATCCACTATGACCTGTATCAGAAGAAAGGTAGGCTTGTGCCACAAGTGGGCATGGGGACACCACAGACCAGGCACAAGCCATTCTGGGCTGGGGTCCCCACTGCCCATGTGCTCTGGCTTAGCCCTTGGGGCTCTGACACAGTGCCCGTCTCTGCCCAGACTACCTGCGGAACTGCATCGTAGGTGATGGCTCCAACTACCGTGGCACACAAGCCACAACAGACAAGGGTCTGCGCTGCCAGCACTGGCAAGCCACGACACCACATGACCACAGGTGCCCCCATGTCCCCATCTGCCCTGTGGCACCCACCAGTGGCCCTGGGCAGTGTGGGACAATGGGATAAGGACTGGAGTCAGTTTAGGGGCAATGGGGACAATATGGGGGCAACAGCACAAACAAGAGATGGCACAGCATCATGGCTGTGCCTGCCTCAGGGTAAGGGGCTCCTGGCAGCCCTCCTACCCACCCTGCTGCCATCAGGTTCCTGCCATCCCCTCGCAATGGGCTGGAAGAGAATTACTGCCGAAACCCTGACCGGGACAAGCGGGGCCCATGGTGTTACACTGTTGACCCCAATGTCCGGCACCAGATCTGTGGCATCAAGAAGTGTGAGGATGGTGAGTTGCAGCCCATACACACCCTGTGCCATGTGTCACCCCTTCACTGAGGCCCCTGGCCTTTGGCAGCTGTCTGCATGACCTGCAATGGGGAGGAATACCGTGGCACCGTGGACCACACTGAATCAGGGACCGAGTGCCAGCGCTGGGACCTGCAGCACCCACACAAGCACCCCTACCATCCTGACAAGTACTGGCCCCTGGCCCTGAGCAGCATGTGGCCACCCAGACTCTGCCATGTACTAGGGTGATGGTGCCACCTGCTCTGTCTCCGGCCCAGGTACCCTGACAAGGGACTGGACGACAACTACTGCCGCAACCCGGACAGTTCCGAGCGGCCCTGGTGCTACACCACCGACCCCAGGCGGGAGCGCGAGTATTGCAACATCCGCATCTGCAGTAAGTCCCTGCTGGTGTCACCATGCAGCTGGGATGAGGGGTCCTAGGTGCCAGCCTAACCCTGGTACTCTCTGATCATGCAAGCAGAGAAACGACCACGGCCCCACAACATCACCACTGGCTGCTTCAGGGGAAAAGGTGAAAGCTACCGGGGCCTAATGAATGTTACTGTGTCGGGCATCCCCTGCCAGCGCTGGGATGCCCAGGTTCCCCACCAGCACCATTTTGTGCCTGAGAAATACTCATGCAAGTAAGGAGTTTGGGGAGGAGGTACCTGGGGAGGGGGGCAGTGGGCAGCATTCATGAGTGCAGGCTGGTGGGGGGGCACCCACGTGGCACCCCCACCAGAGACCTGCAGGAGAACTACTGCCGCAATCCTGATGGCTCGGAGGCACCGTGGTGTTTCACTGCCCGCCCCACTGTCCGCATTGCCTTCTGCTTCCACATCCGCCGCTGCCCCGATGAGTTGACTGCTCAAGGTGAGCTATCCTCAGACACCCCTGCCTCACACTGCCTGATGTGGGTGCCAGCCACATCTGCCTATCCCCAGAGTGCTACCATGGCCATGGTGAACACTACCGCGGTCACATCAGCAAGACGCGGAAGGGCATCACCTGCCAGCCGTGGGCTGCCCAGGCACCCCATGTACCCCAGTGAGTGTCCAGAGGAGCTTGCTGGGAGGGGTGGAGATGAACTTGAGGATGGGGCTGATGGTGGGGTGGAGATGGAGATGGGGAGGAGGATAAGGATGGAGACAGATGGTGACAGTGATAGTGACTTCCTTCTGGCAGGATCTCGCCTGTCACCCACCCTGAGGCACACCTGGAGGAGAACTACTGTCGCAATCCCGATAATGACAGTCATGGCCCCTGGTGCTACACCATGGATCCCCGAACCCCCTTTGACTACTGTGCCATCAAGCCCTGCTGTAAGCCCCTACTTGTAGCCCTGGGGTGGGGCTCCCTAACCACCCACTGGGGTTATGATGGTCCTCCCAAGGTGGACGGATCCTGCCCTGATGCCACACTCTGCTTTGTTTCTGCAGCTGGCAGCACCATTCCCTCCATCCTGGAGAATGCAGGTGAGGGTCTGTGGATGCTGGGTGGGTGCCAGTGGTGTGGCTGTGGCTAATGCCCAACCTGCCTGCAGATGCGGTGGCATTTGAGCAGTGTGGCCAGCGGGATGAGAGGCTGCAGCAGAAAGGGCGCATTGTTGGTGGCCAGCCCGGCAACTCACCCTGGACTGTCAGCATCCGCAACCGGTGAGCAGCCATCCTGCTGGCACTCATGTGGGCAGCATACCCTTGGGAGCTCACCACTCATCCCTGCAGGGCTGGTGTACACTTCTGCGGAGGGTCCCTGGTGAAGGAGCAGTGGGTGATCAGCACACGCCAGTGCTTCTCCTCCTGGTAAGGCCAGGGCTGGGGTGTGGGGTGCAGTGCCAAGCCCTCTGTGCTCTCACATCCCCCTCCCACAGCGATGCTGACCTGATGGGTTACGAGGTGCAGCTGGGGACGCTCTTCAAGGACCCTGGCCCTGGGGACCCTGACAAGCAGACTATCCCCATTGCACGGATTGTCTGTGGCCCCTCTGAGTCCCAGCTGGTGATGTTGAAGCTGGCAAGGTGAGAGGCCAGGTTTGCACCCTCGTCCTGCACTGCTGCCAGCTGGGCTCGCGCTGCATCACATCACTCCTTTTGCCACAGGCCAGCCACACTGAACAGGCGTGTGGCCTTGATCTGCTTGCCACTCGAGCGCTATGTGGTGCCCGCGGGCACTGTCTGCGAGATCGCTGGCTGGGGGGAAACTAGAGGTACCTGCTGTGGGCAGCCCTGCAACAGTATCCCATGCCCAACACATGCCTTGCATGTGCCACTCCACTGCAATGGCATCCCCCTGCCCACAACAACTTCATATCCATGGAATCCCCCCATCTGGAATGTCCCTTGCTTGTAATGTTGCCATGTTCACAGCATCTGCCTGCTCACAGCACCCACAGGTCCATGGCATCTCCCTGCTCATAGCATTCCCCTTCCATGCCATTCTCCCGCCCATGCGATCCCTTTGCCCATGCCATCTTCCTTCCACAGCATTCCCGTCTGTGACATCCCTCTGACACAACACCTTTCTGTGTGTAACATCCTCCTGCCCCTGCCATTCCCCAGCAATGCATTCCCCTGCTCACCACACGACCTGTCCATGATAGCCTCTGCTTGCAGCATTCCCCTATCCATGGCATCCCTCTTCCATGGCATCCCCCTGCCCCTGACATCCTTCTGCTTATCACCCTCTTCCTGCACGTGCATGCATCTCCCTGCCCATGATATCCCCTGGCTGCTGTACCCATTTTGACTACATTCTCCCTTTGAAGGCATCCCCATGCATGCAATGCCTACCCATGACATCCACTCAATCATGGCACCTGCCTGTGCCATCTCCCTGCCATGACATCCCCTGTCTGTGCACCCCATGCCTGCTGCCCCATGCACTCTGCCCACAGGCACAGCAGACAGCAGTGTGCTGAATGTGGCACGGCTGCCCGTGCTGGCACAGGGTGAGTGCAATGCAGCACTGCGCGGGCGCCTGAAGGAGAGCGAGCTGTGCACAGCCCCGCTACGTGCTGGTGTGGGGGCCTGTGAGGTGAGCCAGAGTGAGGGCCACTGCCTCAGGGAGCCCACAAGTGCCAGCAGTGGGGTGACTTCCTCTTTCTGGGTGCCATAGGGAGATTATGGAGGGCCGCTGGCTTGCCTCACTGCTGACTGCTGGGTTCTGGAGGGGGTGATCACCCCCTCACGCGTCTGTGCCCGCACTGACCAGCCTGCGCTCTTCATCCGCGTCTCCCTCTATGTTGACTGGATCCACAAGGTGATGAAGATGGGCTGAGCCGGCTCAGCCCCAGCCTGGCACAGCTGCCAGCAGGCAATAAAGGATTGGCTGTGGCCACAAGGGTTGGCACTGCACAGGGTCTCACACCTTTATTTTGCATCAACTTCAAATCAGGTCTTGTTTCTTGCTCCTGGCTACACTCACTCCATCTTCTTCTGATCCTGGTGTGGTCCCCAAGGCCAGCAGTTGCTCCAGGGCTGGCACAGCCGCAGGGCCACTACAGGTGCTAGGGGCTGTGCTGGCCTGTTCGATCCTGCTGGGGCTGCCCCAGATGCTGTAGAAACCAGCGGGCACAGTTCCCAAAGACATTGGCCTCCATCTCCACACCTGTCAGCGCATGGCCGCCCTCTGGGTACCACAGCAGCCTGTGGGACAGGATGGGGTGGGATGGATGTGATATAAACCTATTCAGCCAGTACCCTGGCATTCCTTCCTTGCTCTTGTATCACTGCACCCCACTCACCGTGTTGGCACCCCCCTGGCCCGCAACACCCGGTACAGCTCCAGTGCCTGTGTGGGACTGACACGCCGGTCTCGGGCCCCCACACACAGCAGCACTGGTGTCTGCACCTGTGGCACAGATAGCAATGGATGCCTGGCACCCTGCATCAAATGGCCCACACCCATTCCACCCGTGTCTTACCTGGGCTGCCTGGGCAATAGGCGAGTGCAGCAGCATGGTGACCATGTCTTCGGTGTGTGGCACCCGCTCAAAGGAGTAGGGCAGCCCCAGGGAGGTGTAGCGCCTGTGGCATGAAGGTGCTGGTTGGTAACATGGAGATGTGGCATGGCACAGCACGGAATGGGGGGGGCACTCACCAGTCAGGGATGTCAGATGTGCCCAGCAGTGCAGGCAGGTTGGAGACGGGGCTGCGCAGGGCGCAGGCTTGGTAGCGCTCAGGCTTGTGGGCAAGAAGGTGGAGGGCAATGAAGGCTCCATGGGAACCAGCCAACAGGGCCAAGCGGTGTGGGTCCAGGGGTTCACTGCTCAGTGCCTGCTCCACTGCCAGCTGCACCCATGCAGCACCCACCACACCATCAGCACCCAAACATCAGCAGCACCCTACCATCACCATCCTCCCAGCAGACTCTGCCATCAGTATCCTGCTGGCAGCACCTCCCCAGCCCAGTGACCCTCACCTGGGTGTCTGCTACGTCCTGTTCACCCACACGGGAGAGCAGGGAGCAGATGCTGGCCTGGCCGAAGCCCAGGGAGCCACGGTAGTTCACTGGGGAGATGAAGGCTGTGGGTGCTGCGTTCCTAGTGGGACACAGGGGCCACACTTCCTTGGGCTCCCTGGTACTCACCCAGGAGCACAGCAAAGCCCAGCCGGCACAGTGCAGCCATGCTTGGGCGCCAGCGGGCATCGAAGACAGAGTGAGGGCCACCTGTAGCCAGCAGAGACGTCACCTGGGGTGCCACCAGTGCTTCCAAAGAGTCCCTGCTGTCCCCTCACTCACCATGGGGGCACACGATGAGGGGGTGTGGTACCATGCTGTCTGGTGGGCTCAGCAGCAGGGCTTCAAAAGCCTGGGTGCCTGCACCAGTGAAGGAATCTTACTCAGCACCTACCACTCTGCACACCCCTCACCCTGCCCACCCCCCTACACCCAAGGGCCCCCGTTACCCAGGCAGCACTTGGGTGCCGGGGACCCTTAGGCGCTCACCACGCATGATGGGGCTCCGCCTGCTTTGTGGTGGCTGCACTTGTAGGGTCTTCCAGGTGACACCGGGCACTGCTGGGCTGTCCTCCACTGGCACCCAGTGGATCGGCAGCTCTCGGCCCGCTGGAGGCAGCACCGCCACCACCTGGAGGTGGGCAGCAGGTGGCACCAGGGCACCCTTGCCTCAGGGCACTTGGCCCCGGCTGGGTTGTAATCAGCCCCAGCATGCCGGCTCAGTGCGCCGGTGCTCTGAGGTACCATCTTGTGCCATGCCCGGAGGTGCCGTGGTGTGCCATGCTGTGCTTCACCATGCTGTGTTCACCTTGATACGCCGTACTGTGTCCAGCCATGCCAGGCTCTGCTGAGCCTTGCCACACTGCCATGCAATACCATGCTGGATCTGGCTATGCCACAGCATGCTGGGCTGTGCCTGGCCATGCCTGGCTGTGTCATGCCATGCCACACCAGGCAACACTGTCCTACAACATGCTTCATTATGCCATTCTATGCCTAGCCCAAATGTGCCACACTGCCACATCATACCCATGCTGTGCTGTGCCTGGTCATACCATGCTGTGCCTAGCTGCCCAGTGCCATGCACTGGCACCTGTGCCATGTGACGCTCTACTCACCAGGCTGGGAGGGTGGTGTGGGGCTGAGCAGGAGGCCACCAGCAGGTCCCACTGGAGGGTAAGCAGCTCCCAGCATCCTTCAGGTGAACCTGGGGACAGAGAGCATGCTGGCACTCTTGGATGCTCACCAGGGCACCATGGATGGCTTGGCACCACATACCTGCTGTGAGGTTGATGACAATGGCTGTCTCTGTGTCCACAAGCAGCAGATCCTGCAAAGGGGCAGATCCTGAGCACTATTAAGTGTGGGGACCACGTTCCCTGTTCCCCTGGACCAGGACTCACCTTGCGGCTTCGCTGTGGAGTGCCCAGCACTGCTCGGCGGCTGTCAGATGCCCAGCATTGCAGTGGCAGTGCCTCCCCATAGAGCCCAGTGAACGCTGAGAGCAGATCAAAGCAGTAGTGAGGCTAGGCCATGGGCATCTGGCATGGGGGGGCGGTTCTGGCCTCCTGGCAGTGCTTGGGACTGCCCACCATGCCAGGCTCACCCTCTGTAGGCTCGTGCACCACGTCGAGAACAGTCACTGCCTGCCTTGTCTGCCAGTTGATCTGGGGACAGTTGGAAAGTGGGGAAACCGAGGCCAAAGGATTATAGGCTGAAACCACCCCGTGCCCTAGCGGGGCAGTGCAAGGTGCCATAACAGTCTGGCCCAGGTCCACATTGGGGGGACAGCTGTGCCCACTGTCCACAGGGCCTCTCTCACCATGTGCAGTCGCAAGCACTGCCGGTGGGGTCCCCCCACGTCCCCCTCCAGGTAGAGCAGGCGCTGGCCATCGGGGCTCAGCCGTGGAGAGCAAGCAGCAGCATGCTCAGACGACAGCAGCTCTGCAGGTGGCAGAGGGTTAGCAACCTGGAGACTCTTGGGACTCTTGGCACCCACCTTGTCCCCAGTGCTCACCACAGTGCCCACTGGCCAGGTCCAAATAGAAAATCCCTGACCTGGTGGGGGAGACCTGGGTCAGGCTGGAGCTTCACAGCTATGCTGGCATGGGGCAGGTGTCCTGGCATGGCACTGGGTGCCAGAGGAGACCTACCTTCTGTTGGAGCAGGCAGTCAGCCCCAGGCGGAAGGGCTCATGCCACCAGCCCACAAACACAACACCATGGTCATCTGGGGACCACAGGGCCTGTGTGACAGCAGAGCTCAGTCCCACAGCCCCAGGCTGGCCTCCGCAGCATATCGCCCTGCACCCCATCCTGACCTGTCCAGGGCAGAGGTGCTCCGGGATGCCCTCCAGCACTGAGAGGCTGCTGCCCTCCAGATCCAGGGCACAGAGGACAGGCATGCTGCGGGTGCTCAACGCCTCCCCCCAATCCTCATGGTACACAAACCGTTCATCCTGTGCCACAATCCTGTTAGCCGCTAGACTGGCAGCCCCAGGCATGGGCTTTGTGCACGGCACGCTCATGGGGCACGCGCTGAACCCATGGGCCATGTGCCATGCTCGCAGTGCACAGCACGGTCATGGAGCACACAGTGTGCTCACAGGGTTCATGGCACCCACCTGCTCATCCTTGTCCTCCTCCTCTGGCATGGCTGCTCCTGGCACATCCCAGGGGCAGGGGGGCTGTGGTTTGGGCCAGCTCTTCTCAGCCACATAGAGTAGCCATGTCTCTGAGTGTGACCAGGCCAGACAGGCAAAGGGCCCTGGCACGGTAAGAGGGTGCCAAAGCCCAGCCCGGCACAGGAACAGGCAAGCACTGGAGTCACTGGCTGTGCTGCCCTCACCTGTGTTGTGGGCAGGGGGCATGAGGCATGGCACCTACCCTCCGTGTAGACTTCCCCATGTTTCCCCAGTGCTGTGAGGTCCACACTGTGGCTGCGCCCACTGCTGTCCCACACCTGGGGGACAGGGGGTCAGCAACGGCACACCATGGCTGCGGTGCCCACTGCCTGGTGCTGGCACTCCAGCCACCCTGGGTGATCCCCAAGGGTGCCGTGATGAGGGCAGTCCATATTACCTCCAGCAGCTCGTGGCCCAGCCATGGGCAGCGGCTGAGCACAGCACGGCGCCGTCCCGTGGGCGAGTCCTGGCTGAGAAGCCTGTGAGTGGGAGGGAGGCTGCGGTGGATGGCACACTATGGGCACCAGTCATGATGCCGGGATTGGCCACGCCATGGGCACCAGCCATGGCATGGACACCAGCAACACTCCCCCATTCCACTGCCCATCTGTGCCATACTGGTTGCGGATTTCGGCGCTGAGCGCTGCTCGGCTGACGGCGAGGCCGCCGCTGCCTGTACGCTGCAGGCTGTAGTGGCGGCTGAATCGCAGCAGCCGGCGGCGCGACACGTCGGGGCGGCTGCACTCTGCGGGGGCGGTGAGAGTGCATCAGCACCCAGCAGCTCCGGCCTTGTGGGTCAAAAGCAGAAGGGTGGCCGCGCCTGCAACTCACCGGTGTAGAGCAGGAAAGTCTGTCCCCCCGCGGTGGCCCCAAGGGCGGCACGGGTGACAGCAGGGAAGCAGCTCAGCTCCCGGTAGCAGGCAGCAGGGCCGCTGGCCGCCTGGGTGGTGGAAGAAGCACTCCGATGGGGAGTGAGCTCACTCTCCGCCTGTGCCTACCCCCCCAAAATTGGTCTGTGCTAACCCAGAGAGTCCCTCTGGGGCCCTTGCCCACCTCTGCGCCCGACTCGGTCCCTGAGGCCATGGGGCCTTGCTCCGCTGCACTGGCCTGCTGGTGCCTGCCGCTCCACAGCAGGCGGGGTGCCAAGGCATGAGCAAGCAGCTGGCATGAGGAGCCTCATTGGTGCCAGCCTTCCAGCTGCCCCTCTCTGCCCATTATGCCCAGGGCAACTGGGCAGGGTTTCCCCTCTGCCATGGCACACTTCATCCCCGATGGCACAAATGCCAAGCTGTGCTGGAGAGGGTCCAGTGACTACAAGCTCCTGGGACACTGGGAGTAGAGGTGACGCCAATGGCAGCACCACCATCAGAGACACTGGGGTGCTGAACTACATCATTTATTGGAGGGTGGCAGCAGCGGCAGGCTGCTGGCACTGCAAATGCTCGAGTAGCCACAGCACCATGTTCATGAAACCGTCGGCTTCGGCCTCAACTCCAGCCAGAGCATGGTTGTTCCCTGGGTACCAGAGCAGCCTGGAGGGGAGAGTAGGGTTAATGCCATGCCTGCACCCCCAAACTCAACATCTAGCACCTCACTCACCGTGTGGGGACCCCTCGGGCCTTGAGGGCACGGTAATACTCCATCCCCTGCTTGGGGGGGACACGCCGGTCATCCTCCCCCAGCATCAGCAGCACGGGTGCACGGACCTGTGGGAGCAGCACGGCCTCAGAGCCAGCACTGCCTGTGGGGACAAGGACAGGGATGGTGACAGGGATGTACCTGGTTGATGTAGCGCATAGGTGACTTGTTCAGCATCTCTGTCCACTGTGCTGGGTCTGGCGGGGCATCGGGCACGTAGGGCAGCCCTGTCTCTGTCAGGCACCTGCAAGTGAGGGGGATGGAGTCACATGCAGGGTTAAGGTGGCAGCAGACTAGGGCAATGAGACTTACCAGTCAACTTACCAGTCAGGAATGTCAGTGGCAGTCACCATGGAGGCAATGTTCACCACGGGGTTGCGGACCACACAAGCATGGTAGGTGTCAGGGAACTGGCCAAGGAGGTGGCATGCCAGGAAGCCCCCGTGAGAGCCACCCACCAGTGCCACACGGCCAGCATCAAGTGATTCCTCCTGCAGCACCCGCTCCACACAGAACTGTCACCACAAGGCACACCCATTAAGATAAGCAGCCCTTTCCCTCCCTGGGGGTACCCACAGGAGCATAGGGTGCCCCAAGACCACCTGCTGAGACCATACCTGCACATCACGCACGTCCTGTGTGCCCACGTTGCCTGGCAAGGAGGCCACGCTGTCCTGGCCAAAGCCGAGTGAGCCACGGTAATTCACTGGGGAGGAATATCAGAGCCCTTCTTCCCTTTGTCCTGGCCCCATTGCAGGCACCATACCACCCAGCAGCCCTAGCCCCTGGCACCACTCACCCAGCAGCACCGCGAAGCCAACACGGCAGAGTGCTGCTGGGTACAGCATCCACCTGGCTGTGAATACAGAGTGGGGACCTCCTGTGAAAGTGAAAGGCAAAAAGGAGTGACTCTGCCCAGACAGGGCCACCAAGAGGTCTTAGTCCATGGTTAGGACAGATCAGCTTCCTTGGGAGGCAGCTGGGGATAGGAGATCAGACTTGCAGGTGTGGCCCCCTCACCAGCTCTTACCATGGGGCATCACGACTAAGGGATGCTTCTGGGTGGCAGGGCCCTCACTTGGGCGCATCAGGATGGCATCAAAGTCCAGACCCACTGTGGAAGTTAAGTGGGATGGTCAGAGATCAGAATGGATAGTGGAGCCAGGCCCGGTGCTCTGGGGCACTCACCATACTGGGGGTGCTCCTGCTCTGCTGGTGGCTGCAGGGTGTGGATACCCCAGCTGATGCCAGGCACAGGAGGTGCATCCTGCAGGCAGACCCAGTGCACCTGCGCCTCCCGGCCAGCCTCAGGCAGAACGGCCACTTTCTGTGCAGGAAGAGGGGTTGGTGAGGGTGCCAAGGGGCTGGTGGGTGCTGGGAAGGGGGACATCACCTTACCAGTGTTGGGGGACAGCTAGGGGTAGAGAATCTGGCCACTAAGAGGTCCCGGTCGATGGTAAGGACAGACCAGCTTCCCTGAGGGGCATCTGGGGTGGAGGGGAGGAGTCATAAATTGCAGGCATGACTGCCTCCCTAGACCTGTCACTGGCTTGGCACTCACCAGCTGTAAGCGAGGTTGCGGTGCACGTCACTGTGTCCACCACGAACACGTCCTAGGGGCAGAAGGGCAGAGTCCAGCAGAGCACTGACCCAGCCCAGCCACCCTGCATGCCCTCATGCTGTCCTGGCACAGCAGCCCTCACCTGCTGGCTGCGCTGGGATGTATCCAGCACTAGCCTGCGGCTGTCAGCTGCCCAGCACAGCCATGGCAGAGCACCACAATAGATGCCCGGGAAAGCACCTGTAATGACAGTAGTGGAGTGGTGGTGCTCAGTACCCCTCTGTGCCCCCACTGTTGCCTCCAGGGCTGTACTCACCCCACATCTGCCGTGGGACAACCTCCAGCACTGTATTGGTTTGTTTGGTGTACCAGTCGTACTGCAGGAGACATGGGACAAGATAAGTTTTGCTTGGTCTCAGCCTGCCAACCCCTGCTGCATCCCAGAGAAGAGCATGACTGCCCTTCTGCCAGTCCTGGCACAGGTGCTCTGCCAATCCTCCTGGTGCTGCTCACCATGCAGAGGCGGCTGCATTGCTGATGGGGGCCCAAGGCATCGTTCTCCAGGTAGACAATACGGCAGCGGTCGGGACTGAGCCGCGGGGACCACACAGCCTTGGTGTCCTCAGAAAGCAGCTCTGCATGGGCAGAAGGGCACAGTGAGGGGGCTGCAGGGAGCAAGGGCACCAGTGGGGTTGAGGTGTGCACTGCTCACCGCATCTCCCACCCGTCAGGTCCATGTAGAAGAGTGCTGACCTGCCGGCAGGGACAAATGTCAGTGGGGGACTGGGGGCCCTGGCTGCAGGGCAGGGTGCCACACAGAGACTCACCGCCGGTTGGTGCAGTGCAGCAGCCCCAGGCGGAAAGGCTCATGCCACCAGCCCACAAACACCACGCCAGTGTCATCAGGGGACCAGAAAGCCTGTAGGGAGAGGGGATGGCGAGCAGCTCAACCTCTTGTTGCACCCTGACACCTCCCTTCTCTGGTTCCCTAGAGCTCCCCATGCTGACCTGGCCAGGAGAGATGTGCTCTGGAACACCCTCCAGCACCGAGATGCTGCTGCTTTCGATATCAAGGATGCAGAGGACGGGTACGCTGTGGGTACTCAGTGCCTCCCCCCAGTCCTCATGGTACACGAACTGCTTGCCCTGTGGCATAGCCCAGTTAGCCTCATGGCTGCCCCATCAGGCCTCGCCTACCTCAGGGTGGGGGAACCCCACCTTGAGGGGTGCATCCTCATTCTCAGGGCATCCTGTGTCCTCATCAGAGATGCCCAGCTCGGCGTCTTTGCTCTGGAAGAAGGACTTGGCCTTGGGACGCTTCTTCTCTGCCACGTAGAGCAGGTGGGTCTCCGAGTGTGACCAGGCCAGGCAGCCAAACTGGTCTGCAGGAGTGGGTCAGGCATTGGCCATCCCATTCCCTCAGGACCCCATGTCCCCCAGTGTCCCTGGCCCCTCACCGTTGTCATAGACACTGCTGTGCTTCTTCAGTGCTGTCAGGTCGATGCTCTTCACCTTGCAGTTCTGATCCCAGACCTGTGGGCAGATATACCAGGGCAGCCCCGAGCCCTAGTGTGGATCTGGACCTAAACCCCAGTGTGGACTCAGCCCCAAGCCCCAGAGCTGATCTGTCTCCCTGTGGTCCCCTCCTCACCTCCAGGAACTGCTTTTCCTTCTCATTCTCCTTGCCAGGAGGGACCTTGCGCAGGACAGCCTTCAGTGCCCCACTAGGGGACTCCTGGCTCAGGAGCCTGCAGGTGAGTGGACACCCATCAGCCCCTTGCCATCAGCATCCTGAAGGGATGCCAGTGATGGGGACAGGATGTGACTCACTCGTCCTTGATCTCAGAGCAGGTGCCAGCAGGCCCCGAGTAGACAACCGAGGCCCCATCATGGAAGATCAGGTACTGGCGGCAGAACTTGATGTTCTTGGCCCGTGCCAGGTCCCGTTGTGTCCACTCTGTGAGGAGCAGGGTAAGGACATGTGCTGTGCCCCTTTCGGACAGGCAAAGACCCCCTGGACACCCCTGGGCTTCCCAGAGGGCCACCCTGTCCCCATACCAGTGTAAAGGTTGCAGTACTTGCCCCCGTACTGGGTGGTGACGTCAGGGCCGAGGCAGGCAGTGCTGAGCTCTGGGTGCCTGCTCAGCTCCTGGTACACCTCTACCATCTCCTCTGTGCTCGACAGCACCTGTAGGAGACAGAGGGGTGGCACAGGGTATGAGGCCATGCCAGAGTGGGGCAGAAGGGGCAAGAATCAGGTAGTGGTGAGACAGAAAGGCCAGCTACTGGGACACCAGCGCACGTGGTAAGGATTTGGAGCATACTGGGGGCAGTTACTGGGGTGCTGGGGGCACTGCCTGGAGATGAAGTGCTGGAGCAGCTGAGTATATGGGAATTGGGAGGGCATTTTACTGGGGTACATGAAGAAACAAGGGAGTACAGGGGCAGTTAGTGGGGCATTGTGGCAGTACCGGGAGCAATGATGGGGATGCATAGCTGAGGCAGTTGCTGTAGTAGAAGTGGGTTCAAGGCCATAGAGGCAGTTACTGGGGGACTGGGCACAGTATTAGGGGTGCAGGGGNCCGGCCGCTCCATGTCGTGACGGCGGGGTGGGGGCGGCACCGGCGCCACCACTTCCGGAGCGGAAGAGGTGGGGCGGTGGCGTGTGGAACCTCCCATTGGTTGCAGCGGTCGGGGCCATCGGCTACGTTGCGGCGCCTCCTGGTGGGTGCGGCAGTGTAGCTGCCGGATGTGTCGCCGTTCGTGTCCGCGCTTCACCCCGCCTGGTCCTGTCCCCGCCCCGGCGGGTGTTCCAGCCCAGAGACGCTGGTTCATCCGCCGGGCCTGGTTTGAAAGCCGTACCCAGGGGCGAGGACACTGCCCCGCAGCCCCTGGGCTGACCCAGCAGGTTTCCTCGGCAGATGGCTGCAGCGCAGGGGCTCTCTGGATGAGCTGAGGGAAGTCTGGCTTGGGGGACTACAGGAACCCCCAGCCCACCAGTCAACCCAGAGGGGATCTGGCTCGTTGGGGCCCACGGGGACCTCCAGTCCAGCAGCCAGCCAATGAGGGGATTTGGCCCTTGACAGCCTACAGGGACCACCAGCCCACAGCAGAGCAGGCCTTTGAGCTCCTACAGGGATACAGGGACTCCTCTAGGCCAGCTGCCTGCACAGTTGGATGTTGGGTCCTTGGGGGCCCACAGGGACACCCCTGTCTAGCAGCTTGGGGGAGTGAGCTGCAGAACCCGCTGGTGCTTGGTGCCAACCAGGTCCATTGGGTTCCCAAGTCCCTCTACCCTTCCATGCCAGGGTTCCAGACCCCCTACTCCCCCTCACTACAAGCAGACAGGAATTGGGACCAGTCCAATGGTTTGTGTCAAGTCCTTTTTATTCTGTTCCCACAGAAACACCTGGTGAGGGGGCAGCTTCTGGGAGGGAGTCACGACACAGCGGCAGGGGTGGTACGGCACGGCACGGTACGGCACGGTACAGGGTCACTACGGGTGGCACAGAGCACAGCAGACACGCACACCGTCACAATGTTCAGAGGGAGCGCACCTGGCATCGCACTTACCACTGGAAACTGCACCTGGCCACGCGCAGCCCTTTGCCTTTGCACCCTCTGCCCCCTGCTGCCCTGGCCAGCAGACTGCCACAAGCTGGGCTGAAGGCTTGACCTGGCAGGGTGGGTGACAGGCCTCTGGTCCCAGTGGGTGCGAAGGCAAGGAGGCAGATGTGCTTGGGCAGCGAGATGGGCCCCAGCGGGGCTCTTGGTCCCGCGTGCAATTTACACACTGTACAAGTATTTACAGCGCGAGGAGCGGCGGGGGCCCGGAGGAGGCACACTCAGGCTATGCACTTGTCATCGGTGGGGAGAGGCAGTGGGTGTGCGCAGAGTTGGGGCTGTCCTCTGTGGGGCTGTCCTGTGGGAGTACCACGCTCCCCCCTGTCCCACAGTCACCATCCTCTCCCCTAGCCTTGGGCACAGGCAGAGCCCCCTGTGAGGAACCTGCTGGAGAGTGTGGACTTCCGATGGCAACCGGGTCCTCAATAACAAGTGCATCAATCTGCTAAGAGCTTTCAGTACAGCGATGGACTGATGGAAAAGAAAAAAAGAAAAGTCCAGGCAAAGAATAGCAAGCACTGAAAGGCGGGTGGAACCGTGCAGAGAAGTAGCAAGCCATGCTCTACGACGGGACAGACAGTCATGGGCACTAGGGCTGCCCTTTGGCAAAGTGGCCCTCCGTGGGTCGAACATGCCACGAATTCATACGCACGGGTGGTTGATAAAGAGTAGTTATCGGGTCGCTCAGCGGCACGCTTTGCGATGAAACCCTTAGGCGCAACATTGAACTGATCAGCTATTCACAGGTCTTGTTCTGGAGTCGTGTTATTTCGTTGCATAGAACATCAGGCGGGTGAGCGGGCGGCTGCCACCCACCGTGGAGGGCACCGGGGGGGATGCCACTGGTGCAGGGAAGTGACAGGGTGCAGGCACCACATGGCTGTATGCTGACGAGCCCCCTCCTTGGGCTGCCTTCCCCCCCATCCTGGGGAATCCCCTCCTAGCAGGGTGAAGTGGGCTTTGGCCTCCAGCCGCCATGCTGGCCGTCCCTGCGTCCCCACGAAATGGCTTGAGAAGGACTTGGATTGCACAGTAAGAGGAAGGATACTGCTGGAGGCAAAGCTCTCCTGATCTTGTTCCACGGGATTGTGCTCTTTTGTAGCCTCCTGCACTCTATTGCTTCTACAGACGACAGCCCATGTGTGCTAACTCATCGCACAAAGCAAAGAGGGAAGAGGATTTGGTATAAATTTTAGAAAAAAAAAAATCCCAAAACAAAAATAAAATGAATCCAAAGAAACTGAGAAAAAAGGACCCCCCCAACGACGCCCCGTGCCCCCCCCAAGTGCGGATGAGGTATACGCAGAAATCAAAGTGGGATGATTAAGGCTGTTCTTGAAAGAAAAGGGGTGCCTGGCGGCAGGCGTGCTGGCTGCACGGCGAGGGCGAGTGCAGCCCTTTCAATACTTCCAATGGCTTCGGGATGTGCACCCAGCCGGCAAAGCGTCGACAAAGGCCGGCCACGCCGCCTGTCAGAGTCCTATGGCCTCGTATTTTGGTAGTGAAACAGTGTTAGGTCCTAGCTGACACGCTCCAGGGGCTCCCTGGCAGAGCCGGGAGCGGGCTGCAGTGTAGGGGGCATGGGGTTGGCCCCGGCAGGGTNAGGCAGTTACTGGGGGACTGGGCACAGTATTAGGGGTGCAGGGGTCATGAGAATACCAGGGCAGTTACTGATGTACCGGGGGGAGTATCTGGGTTGCAGAGTTGGGGCAGTTACTGGGGTGTATACAGGGATTAGAGGCATAATGGGGGCAGTTACTGGGGTACCAGAGACGTTACCTGAAGGAGTAGAGCTGAGACATCTACTGGGGCGCATAAGGGAATTAGGGAAACGTCAGGAGCAGTTACGGGGGAGTGCAGCCCACGGAGCACCGGGGACGGGCGGTTGCTGGGGCGGGGACACTTCCCGGGGTGGGGCTCCTGGGGGTTGCAATGCTGGGGGGCGAGGGCAGCAGGTCCACGAGGGCTCCCGGGGGCAGGGTGGGCTCCCGGGGCAGTGACGTCGAACGCACCTACCCACCCCACCCCTCCCTCCCCGCAGCCNGTCCTTGGGGGCCCACAGGGACACCCCTGTCTAGCAGCTTGGGGGAGTGAGCTGCAGAACCCGCTGGTGCTTGGTGCCAACCAGGTCCATTGGGTTCCCAAGTCCCTCTACCCTTCCATGCCAGGGTTCCAGACCCCCTACTCCCCCTCACTACAAGCAGACAGGAATTGGGACCAGTCCAATGGTTTGTGTCAAGTCCTTTTTATTCTGTTCCCACAGAAACACCTGGTGAGGGGGCAGCTTCTGGGAGGGAGTCACGACACAGCGGCAGGGGTGGTACGGCACGGCACGGTACGGCACGGTACAGGGTCACTACGGGTGGCACAGAGCACAGCAGACACGCACACCGTCACAATGTTCAGAGGGAGCGCACCTGGCATCGCACTTACCACTGGAAACTGCACCTGGCCACGCGCAGCCCTTTGCCTTTGCACCCTCTGCCCCCTGCTGCCCTGGCCAGCAGACTGCCACAAGCTGGGCTGAAGGCTTGACCTGGCAGGGTGGGTGACAGGCCTCTGGTCCCAGTGGGTGCGAAGGCAAGGAGGCAGATGTGCTTGGGCAGCGAGATGGGCCCCAGCGGGGCTCTTGGTCCCGCGTGCAATTTACACACTGTACAAGTATTTACAGCGCGAGGAGCGGCGGGGGCCCGGAGGAGGCACACTCAGGCTATGCACTTGTCATCGGTGGGGAGAGGCAGTGGGTGTGCGCAGAGTTGGGGCTGTCCTCTGTGGGGCTGTCCTGTGGGAGTACCACGCTCCCCCCTGTCCCACAGTCGCCATCCTCTCCCCTAGCCTTGGGCACAGGCAGAGCCCCCTGTGAGGAACCTGCTGGAGAGTGTGGACTTCCGATGGCAACCGGGTCCTCAATAACAAGTGCATCAATCTGCTAAGAGCTTTCAGTACAGCGATGGACTGATGGAAAAGAAAAAAAGAAAAGTCCAGGCAAAGAATAGCAAGCACTGAAAGGCGGGTGGAACCGTGCAGAGAAGTAGCAAGCCATGCTCTACGACGGGACAGACAGTCATGGGCACTAGGGCTGCCCTTTGGCAAAGTGGCCCTCCGTGGGTCGAACATGCCACGAATTCATACGCACGGGTGGTTGATAAAGAGTAGTTATCGGGTCGCTCAGCGGCACGCTTTGCGATGAAACCCTTAGGCGCAACATTGAACTGATCAGCTATTCACAGGTCTTGTTCTGGAGTCGTGTTATTTCGTTGCATAGAACATCAGGCGGGTGAGCGGGCGGCTGCCACCCACCGTGGAGGGCACCGGGGGGGATGCCACTGGTGCAGGGAAGTGACAGGGTGCAGGCACCACATGGCTGTATGCTGACGAGCCCCCTCCTTGGGCTGCCTTCCCCCCCATCCTGGGGAATCCCCTCCTAGCAGGGTGAAGTGGGCTTTGGCCTCCAGCCGCCATGCTGGCCGTCCCTGCGTCCCCACGAAATGGCTTGAGAAGGACTTGGATTGCACAGTAAGAGGAAGGATACTGCTGGAGGCAAAGCTCTCCTGATCTTGTTCCACGGGATTGTGCTCTTTTGTAGCCTCCTGCACTCTATTGCTTCTACAGACGACAGCCCATGTGTGCTAACTCATCGCACAAAGCAAAGAGGGAAGAGGATTTGGTATAAATTTTAGAAAAAAAAAAATCCCAAAACAAAAATAAAATGAATCCAAAGAAACTGAGAAAAAAGGACCCCCCCAACGACGCCCCGTGCCCCCCCCAAGTGCGGATGAGGTATACGCAGAAATCAAAGTGGGATGATTAAGGCTGTTCTTGAAAGAAAAGGGGTGCCTGGCGGCAGGCGTGCTGGCTGCACGGCGAGGGCGAGTGCAGCCCTTTCAATACTTCCAATGGCTTCGGGATGTGCACCCAGCCGGCAAAGCGTCGACAAAGGCCGGCCACGCCGCCTGTCAGAGTCCTATGGCCTCGTATTTTGGTAGTGAAACAGTGTTAGGTCCTAGCTGACACGCTCCAGGGGCTCCCTGGCAGAGCCGGGAGCGGGCTGCAGTGTAGGGGGCATGGGGTTGGCCCCGGCAGGGTGGATGGGATTGGGAAGGAGGAAAGGTGCCCACGGCGCCCAGCCCTCGGTCACAGCAGGGGGGAAAAACCTATGAAGAGGCAAGAGCTGGGGTTCAGGGGAGCAACTCTGCGTATAATCTTGAGAAAGGGCTATGGCCCGCCTACAGGGCCTGACCCAACGGTCCAGATCAGGCCTGTTCCGTCGTGGTGGCTGCTGGGGCTTGCCGTGTGCCACAACGGAGCTGCTTGCCAGGCATGGGGGGCACCTGCCCCAAGGTGTCCGCTGGGCCCCTGCTTGGCTGCCATTTGGTCCAACATCCAGGGATTGCCCTGCTTTCAAAAGCTTGTGAGAGACAAAGAGAGAGGTGTTAGCCCAAGCAGCAGTGCCCCTGCAGAGGGGATCCCACCCAGCAGCAGTACCAGCACCAGCCTGAGCAAATTGGCAATGGTGAGTGAAGGGGTTCTGCTAGTGGAGCAGCTGCTGCCAACCCTGTGCTGGATGGGTTCCCAGAGCAGAGCTTGGGCTGCCCAAACCTCCCCTGCAATCCTGGGGTCATGGGATCAGCCCAAGCGGCACTGCCGAGATCAGGGAACAAGGCCAAGCCCCCACGTCTTGGCTTGGGGCAGGTGCTTGGGTCTGAGAAGGGGAAAGTGGCCCAGAATGAAGGGGAGTGAGCTACACTCTGTCCTCAGCCTAAACATCAGGAGTGTGGGAGGGCAAGGCTGAGCAAGTGCTGGGGGTAACAGCAGGAGCCCTGGCAATTGCATGGTGGAGGTATAACTCACTGTTATACTCAGAGTCTGCCGCTGCATGCTGAATTCACTGGTTTCTTCATAGGTTTTTCCACTGCAACGACTCGATCTCCAACTCACTTCCCAAACTCCTGCAGTGAGAGGGAGCAGGAGGCCATCAGGCACAGCTGGGCTAGACAGAGTCTGTAGTACAGCACCCAGCACCTTCACTCACCTTGTGCTGTTCTCTCACCAGAACGAAGTGAACTTCTTGCCAAAAGCTGACACCGCTGCAGGGAAGCCAGAAGAAGTGTCAGTATGCTGCAGGTACCTTGGTCCCCCACCTCCCTGGCCCCTCACCTCCCTAGACCTCCCATCTTCCTTAGCACCCCATCTCCCCGAGCCCCATATTGCAGGAGCATCACATCCCACTGGCTGCACCCAATCACTCCCATGGCATCTGACCCTGTCTTGGTGCCAAGAAGCATTGTGACCCTGTCTCCACCCCGGGAGCAGCTCTCACCTTCAGTCAGTTTGCCTGCTTGTTCTGCTGCCCCTCCTGGCAGGATTTTGGAGAAGACACTCTCTCCTTCTGCCCCAGGCTGTCCTGTGGCCATGCCGGTGGGACCACGTGGCCCAGCCACTCTTGGACCAGCTTTGCTGTCTGCTGGGGAACAAATTAAGCCATTGTTGGCTGATGATAGTCCCAGCTCAGGGAGCTCAGCCAAGCCCTCGGGGTGCGGGGCAGCTGGCAGAGGGGAATAGCATCATGCTTCTGGGCCTACTGACCTGCTGCTCCCAGAGGCTGTGCTGTGGGTGCTCTCCCCGGCTGCTGTGGCACTTTAGCTGCAGGTTTGGATGCGTCTGTCTGCTCTGCTTTTGGCTGTAATGAGAAAACAGCTCTCAGAGCTTGCCCTGCTGGCAAAGCATCCTCCATGGGTGGTGTGGGCTGGGAGGTGACACTGAAACTCCTGAACACTGTTCCACAGCTCCAAAAGAGGCAGCCAGGGATCCAGAACATGGGAATAGAATCACAGAATTGTTTAGGTTGGAAAAGACTTTTGAGATCACCAAATCCAGCCGTTAACCCAATGCTCCCAGGTCACCACTAAACCATGTCTCTCAGCACCACATCTACACAGCTTTTAAACCCTTCCAGGCACAGGGACTCCACCATTGCCTCAGGCAGCATGCTCCAGGGCTTGACAACCCTTTCAGGGAAGAAAGTTTTGCTAGTGTCTAACCTAAACCTCCCTTTGAACAGCTTGAGGCTGTTTTCTCTTGTTCTATCTCTTGTTACTTGGGAGAATATAGTCCCTTCCAGGGTCCTTTTGGCTGCTCTCATGGGGGATGGCTGCTCCCATGACACCCAGAAGTGACTGATGGGGACATGAGTAGGATACACATTGCCCCATGGCTCCCATCCCCAACCTTTAACTTGCCAGCACCTGGCCGTGGCTGAACAAGGCTGGTCCCAGACAGAGCCATGAGGCAGGGAGACAGCTGAGCTGGCCAAGCTCGTACTTACTGCTGGCGCTGGAAGCCCGCCTGGCTGTGCATGGTGCATGGCCGGTGCCTTCCCTGCTGCCTGGGCTGGCCCTGGCTGCTGCTGTGGTGGTCGGGATGATGGAGGTCCCTGTGTCCTGCCCCTGGCCTCAGGCTGTGCCGTGCCCACTGGCTGGGCAGTCTGCCGTGCCGCTGGCTGCTGCCGTGCCGCCTGCTGCCCTGCCTGCTGCTGCCTGGCCGCTGGCTGCTGTGGGTGTGCAAGGGGCTCTGGCTTCAGCGCTGTGGTGGCCGACCCATGTGGCTGGGAAGGCTTCTGTGTCTTGGAGGTCTCAGCAGCATGGTGGTGAGCACTGCTGCGCGACGGCGGGCCATACTCGCCAGAGCTGGGGCCATAGGGGGCAGGTGTGCGGGACTCAGGCTGCTGTGCCTTCTTGGGGGCAGTGCGGGGCTCGTGGCCACGGGGTTCGTGGCGGCCAGGCTCTCGTGGATGCTGCTTGGTTGAGCGGCGTGGGGGCTCATCGCTGGCATGCCGGGAGGTGCCAGTGTGGCGCCCGTACTCCCCATGGTGGCGGTGCTCACGGTGCTGGGGATAGTCATCGTGGTGCCACATATCCTCGTCGGGGGGCTCATCGTAGTCATGGTAGGTGTGCTTAACCGAGGGTCTCTTCTGTGAGGAAGAGTGGCCACCGTAGTGCCTCACCCTCTCCGCTCTTGCCTCTCTGGGCTTATCAAACCAGTCTGTCTCCTCCTGACCCAAATGATAGGCTTCAGAAACCAAAAACAAACCACAGTCAATCTCTTGCTCAAGGCTGCCCGGGAGGAAGCCATGCAATGAGGCGGGAGAGGCAAGCAGCGGGCATGCGCATGAGGGACAGCCCGTGCCAGGAGGGATGGGACACCGCACGGCACAGCACCGCATGGGACCGGTTAACACTGAACACCCGGGGAGGGGGGAGGAAGGCACATGTCAAGCAAACTGAGGCAGTGAGAGTGTCTCTGCGTACGAACGGATGGCATGCCCCGGGGAAGTGCCATGCTGTGGGGTTGTCACCATGGGGAGCCGTTACCTTCACTGTCCGAGACAACACAATGGGCATCGTCCATGCCGTAGCCCTCCTCGTGCTTGTACGAGTGACTCCTTGGCACGTCTTTGATGTGTTTTTGCACATCAGGCAATGAGTGGCTGGAGCAGAATGGAGAGCAGGGGTCCCCTGCTGACTGGGGGCCAGGTCCCCCTGCAGTGCGTGACCCACCCACTGACTTCCCCAGAGGGCTGACGGGGCTCTCCTCCTCTGAGGGCTGTGTGCGGATGGGTGGTCGCCCACGGCTCTGGCTCATGCCAAGGGATGAGGGCTTGGAGCTACCTTTCTGGGAGCGCTCCATACCCTCCCTCTCATAGGACTTGCTTCTGCTGCCCACTTCCCGGCTGGAGGATTTCTCCACCCCATAGCCAGAGGAGCGGGTTCTGCTGCTGGCAGAGTAGACCCGCTCCTCCTCGTCCACAAATTCCCGGCTGGAGACACCATAGTACTTCTGCTGCTCATAGACGTTCTTCTTTAGGCCATAGGTGATCTCCTCCTGCATCTTCTTAGCCCTAGAGGCTACATTGCTGCTTCCAACTGAGGTTGTCACTGCGTAGGAGGCCAAGTCCGATTCCACATCTTTGGCTTCTTCAATGGGGGAGAACTTGGAGATCTTCTGCTCCATGCCCTGCTTCCTGTGCTTGCTGCGCTTTGAGGACACAACGGCAGGTGCCAGGTTCTTGGATGAATGCTTTGGTAGTGGTGCACCAGGGCCATGCTTGTCCACCCGTGAGGAGTGCCGGTAGTCACTGTCCCCATAGTAATAGGATGAGCTCGTGGAGCTCCCTGACACTCTGCCATTACTCTCCATGCCCCTGTGGTAGCTGTTCTTCCCTCGATAGTCAGAGCCATGGTGGTCATAGATGTCCTCCTCAGACTCTTCCTCAGCTTTGGTGTAGCAGCATGGCCGGCTGGAGCTCTCAGTATCCCCCAGCTCAGTCTTCTCTCTGCTATGGCGGCTGTCAGCACCTGTTCCCACTGGCTCCCCTTTCTGCCCCTCCACTGCTGGGCTTTCCTTGGTGAGTTCACTGATGTCTTCTATCATCACGTAGTTACGAGGGATGTTCTGCTCCAGGCTGGTGTACAGGGACTCAGAAGAGAAGCTGGCTGAGGGGCCCTGTGCTGTGCTGGCTCTCTCAGCCGTCCGGGCTTCAGGTGCTTTGTACTGCTCGTAGCTGCCACTTGCTGGTGCAGTGCTGAAGGTGACATCGGGAACAGCAGAGGAGCTGGTAGCTGCGCCAATGACCTCGTAGTTAGTGGGGATCTTCTGCTCCAGGTCAGCCAGAGATGTCTGCCGTGGCTTCTGGTGCCCACTAGCTATGTCTGCAGGGCTCTGGAAGAGGGTTGGCTGTGCTACCGGTGCAGTGGCTGCCCCAGAAAAGGTGTTCGGGGCTTGGTAGGGGTTCTGGGGCCGGAAGCCTGGCTGGCCTGGAGTCCCCAGCTCTGAGTACGCAGTGCCAGGGGCTGGGAAGGCGCTGGATGAGGCAAAGGTGGGCAGTGGGGTTGCTTGCAGTTCATCCTGTGTGGTGCTGGCTGTGGGGTACTGGGGAGGCTGCAGACGCGTCTGTGGGAAGGTGGTGGGGCCCTGTGGGGTGGGGTATGGGTAGGCATTGTATGAGGCAGGGGTGGAGGCAAAGTCAGGGTACTGCCCGGTGGGTGCAGGGCGCAAGCCAGTGCCATCGTAGGCGGCAAGACGCAGGCTGTGCAGCTCACTGTCGGACAGGTAGTCGCGGCGGTCCCCAGGGAAGTGCAGGTAAGGGTGGTCCCGTGGGCCACCTCGCTCCTTTAGCAGTGACTCCTTGCGCTGAGTGATGCCCAGCTCCAGGTACTTCAGCTTAGCATCAATCTCCTTCTCCTCCTCATCCAGCTCTGCCTGCTTCTTCCGCAGCTTGGTGGCCTCATGTTCCACCAGCCTCAAGTCACGGTCCAACTCCTTCAGCAGGCTGGCCTTGGTGACTGGTGCAGTGGCCTTGGTGGCCAGGCTGCTCAGGTAGAGCTGGGAGGTGGCTGGGCTGGCCAGAGGAATGTGGGGCTCCTCAGGAGGTGGGCTGGGCAGCGTCCGCTTCACCTTGCGTGCCAGTGGGCTTGACTGCAGCCCTGCCACCTGCAAAGATAAGGAACACCTGGTCAGGGCTTTTCAAGTAGGTGTTTCCCCATATCCCCCAACCCTCAGCATCACAGAGTTCCTCCTGTGCCTTGCGGTTGTGGTGAGGCAGCCACTGTGCACATGTTCCCCCCACACAGGGAGGAAGCAGTGTTTATGTAAAAGCGCAATAAATAGGATGGAAGTAACAGGCAGAGCGCTTGCCATGAGTAATTACTGGGGGTGGCAGCTGGCCAAGTGCCAAGCTGGCCACATGCAACCGCCGCCTGCCACAAGAGCTGCCTTTCATCCTTGGGCACTTGGCAGTTGGGCCTGAGGGAGCAGCCAGGGCCTGTTGCTGCCCTGGGAATTGCCCCAGGGCTCTTTGCTGGGCACTCAGCAGCCCAAAGGCAACCTTGTCATGTGAGGGAAAAGGTGGGAATGGGAGCTGCCACAACCCAAAATGGAGCCATGCTTGGTGGTTGCTCCTCAGGAGAGAAGGGGGACATGACTGGGGCAGGGCACAGCCCTAATCTTCCACCAGCTCCTGCTTGCTGATTGTCTCCTGCAGCCATTGGAATTCCAGGGCCTCGCTCTGTTTGCTGGCGTTGGTGTAAAGTCTATGCCCACTGGCTGCCATCAGCTGCCACAGGAAGCCAGCCCTTTAAAATATTAATTGCTGCAGTACTAATGAAACTGAAATGTCTTGAGGTGCCTCCTGAGGCTGTTTCCTGAGGGAAAGGTTGTTCCCCACACGGACATACCTGGGTGCCAGGGAGCAGCGGGTGCTGGTAGAGGGAGAACCTGTCCTTGCTGGCCTCCTCGGCAGTGGGGCTGATGGGCTTGGGATCGGAGAGGGAGCGCTGCATGGTCTTGATAGGGCGTGGCAGCGTCTGCTGGCGCTGGGCCGAGTCAGCAGTGAAGTGCTTCTGCGGGGGAACGTGAGCCTTGTTCAGCCGCTCGCTGGTGGCGAAAGAGGACTCAAGGAGGCGGTGAGGGGACAGCGGGGAAACGGGCGAGTAGAGGACCTGGGGAGAGCGGGGTGGCTGGCGGGTCACCAGCTGAGAGAGAGAGTCGGCAGGCAAATGGGACTGGTAGCCAATTTCCAGGGGATCCGGTTTCTTCTTCTCGAACTTGCCCAGAGTCTGCTGCCGGACAGTGTGAGGGTCCAAAGGGCCAGTGCTCACCATCTGGATGTTAGTGGAGTAGGGTGGGATGGTGGTGGGGACCGTCAGTTGGGGGACCACAATGCCGGGCTGGGGAGCTGGCTCCGGCTCTGTCTGGCAGGCCAGGCTCTCGCCCCGCTGTGTCTTTTCTGGGGCCGAGATGTACTTTATAATCTCCACTCGGGGATCGTGGGTGGTGATGTGGATGGAGGGGGAGACGCGGAGAAGCTGGTCAGGCTCTGTCTGCACTGAGCAGTCACTGATGGTCTGAATGCCCACACTGGCTGTGCCACGGGCCCCCCCCTCTGCCTTGCCCTCGGTGCCAGAATCAGCATGCCGTGAGGTCCGGGGTCGCCGGCGGCGCACAGGCTGCTCCCATTCTCCACTGTCCTCCTCGTCTGTCTGCACACTGCAGTCAGTGCTCCGCCGTGCCCGCCGCCGCCGCGATAGCAGGTACCGCTCCTCTCCATCTTCCTCATCTGTCTGCACGCTGCTGTCCGCTGTCTTCCTTGCTGCGAAGGCCTCTCGTGTTGCCTCTTTCTCGTAGGCATCCCGCAGCCGTGGCATTGAGTTCCTCTTCTTGATGCCCCGGCCAGGCTCCCAGGACTCCTCGACTTGCAGCGACATGTCCGAGGCTGAGCTGCTGAGTGGCCGCTGCGGCATGGGGTAGCGAGGGCCAGCGGGCCCCTCTGGTGGCACCTGGCTTGGTGGCAGCCATGCCTGCCCGTTGTGTGGAACGCCCCGTGGCACCTCAGTGGGACCCTCGGGCAGGCGGGCAGTGGGCTCGGCAGGCACGGGGAAGATGTTCTTCTGACGCTTCTGCTCCTCCAGCTGCTGCTGCAGCTGGTGCTGGAGCTGGTGGATGTGCTCAAGTTGGAGGCGCTGCTGGGCGAGCTGCTCCCGCTGCAGGGCCAGCTGTGCATGCCGCTCCTCTTGCTGCTGCTGCAGCACCTGCTGCTTGATGCACTGCAGCTCCTGCAGCTCCCGCTGCACCAAGAGCTGCTCCTTCTCCCGATGCCGCTGCAGCTCTGCACGCTCCCGTTCCAGCTCCTCCTGGAGCCGCATTTGCCGCAGCTTCTCTAGCTCCACACGCTCCCGCTCCAGCTGCAGCACATGCTCCTGCTGCTTGCGCTGCCGTTCCTCTTCCCGGTCCCGCTCCTCCCGCTGAGTCCCTTCCAGCGATGCCTTGGGCACTGTAGCTGGTTGCCCACTCTCCTTGCTGGCCGCTGCAGGTGCTGCTGATGCCACTGGTGCCTCAGCACGAGGAGCAGCTCCTGCTGGTTCCGCTCTTTGCAAACCACTGGTGGGTGCAGCAGGGGCTTTGATAGTGGGACCAGCACCTGCTGCCGCTGGTGCAGTGCTAGCAGGCTTGCCAAGGTAGACGGGTGTCTCCATCAGTGAGGCTGCTGGGGCTGGCCGGCTTGGGGCTGGGTAGCGATAGAGGCCCTGTGCTGCCAGTGGGACACGTGGGGTGACGACTGGCAATCTGGTCAAGCTGGCCAGGGGGACAGCTGCCACGCCGCCGGGGCCATAGGGTCTGTAGAGACCACGCAGCATGGGCCGCAGAACTGAAGCTGGCTGGGTGGTAATGGGCAGTGTGGAGGCAATGGGTGTGTTGATGGTGGAGTAAATCATGCCATCAGCAGCTCGCACAGTGGCAGTGGAAGGGAACATCTGCCGGACAGTGCCTAGACGGACACCAGGGACATTGTACTGTGCCAGGCTGCCAAAGCCCTGCCGTGCCTCAGGGAAGGTTGGGTTGTACATCCCACTGGGTTTGGCGGATGTAGGGCCCTGCTGCTGAGCTGTCAGTCCTCGTGTGCCCCCTGGCCCAGCACCAGGGCCATAGGGCAGCATGTCAGGGCCATTGCTGTGCCGGCCCCCATACTGGTCCATGGAATTGAGGGCAGCACACATGCGACTGATCTCACGTGCTGTGGTGGCACTGTAGTGGGCCAGGCTGGACTCCTGGAAGCTGGCCAGTTCCCCCCGGGGTGAGAAGCGGTAGTCAGAGTAGATGTTGGAGACTGAGCTGTACCTCCGCATGGGAAGTGGGTGGCCCAGCATGTCTGCTGGCTGGCGAAGGTCAGAGAAGGAGCCGTACTGCAGCCCCTGGCCCAGGTAACCCCCCTCAGCAAAGCCCACACTGTACGAGTGCTTCATGGTGCTGAGGTCCACAGCGGCATCACCAGCCGGGGAGTGGAAGGGCTGGTCCCCCTTCATGGGGTAGTAGCTCATCCCAATTTCAGAGAGGTTTGTGTCTGACATAGAGGAGTAGAGGCGGCCAAAGTTGCCAGTGGGGTAAAACTTCTGCTCCTCATAGAGTGGAGGTGCTGGGGCTGGCTGCTCCCGGTAAGGGAAAGTGTCTGGCAGTTCTGGTTCTCTGCTGCCATAGAGGGGGCCACTGGCTTTCCGGACAGGTGCCACTGCCTCCCCAGCTTTCTTCTCTGGCATCTTAGAGGTGGGGTTGAAAGCACCAGTGCAGCTGCCACCAAAGGGGAACTTATAGACCATGTCACAACAGGCCACCTGGCTCTCTGGCTTCACACCGGTGAGGTCCAGCAAATTGGCTGGTGGCTCCTCCTTCAGCACTTTGGTCACTGGGCCAGCTGCTGCCTCCTCCATCTGTACCATCATCACTTGGGACTTCTTGCCTCCCAGGGCAAGAAGAGGGCTCTGGCTCTTCAGCTCCACTGGCACTGCCCGGTACAACTCTGAGCCGGGCTCTGTTGGAAAGGTCTGTGGGAGGCCGCTGACATTCTGTGTTCCGCCAGCCTGAGCGATGAGCACATCCTTCTTCACCATCTGGCCTGGCATGCTGTACCTTGCAAACTTGGTCTGAGGGGCTGCAGTGGGCTCAGGCTTGCTGCTAGCTGCCCCACTGGCTCTGAGAGCAGCTGTCTGGACACCCTGCTCCACCTGCTTTACCTGTGCCAAGCACACAGGGCTTCCAGTCCCCTGCCCAAAGTCCATCCGGCTCTGGAAAGGGTCTCCATAGACCATGGGCTGCTTAGACTGTGAGAGGATCATGGGAGAGGCGATGGCCAGGCTGGCAGTGCTGGCTGCTGCGATGATGGCATGGGGCTGTTCCTGGGCATTGAGGTTGATAATCAAGGGCTGGATGGCAGTGGATTGCCGACTTGGGATGTGGTCCAAGGTCAGGCAGTACTTCCTGGCCTCAGTGGCCAAGGAGGTGAGATCCATGCCTTGGTCTGTTATAATGATGGGGGCAGACTTCAGCGCAGTCCGTAAGTCCACAGCATTAGTGCTTGGCACCTTGGGCCCTGGCTCGACCCGAGATGTACCAGGGATGGAGGAGATGCGGCAGAGGGAGATGTTTTCTGCAGGGAGTGCTCCCCAGCCATACAGCCCTGTGATGCCATCGGCAGCTGAAGTCACAGCAGGTGCCTTCTGGGCATGCTCCTTCACTGACTGTACCCTGATGTAGGCACCTGGTGGCTGCTCCTGCTCTGGTGTCTGGCTGTAGCCGTGTGCTGGCAGCTGCCGGCTCAGCCTGGTGGGCGATGAGGTGGGGGATGTCAAGGAGCCGGAGCTAACCAGTTTGGTTTGGCTGGCCGCATCAGCTGCCAGAGTGATCACCATGAAGGGGGCATCCTGTGAGGAAGCCTGCCGAGTCAGACGTGGTGAGCCTGACCGGTGTGGTGTTTGTGTTCCCTGTGCCACCATGGGGGAAGAGGTGGCAGGGCTGGCAGTGGCGGCAGAGAGACCCTCATAGGGAAGAAGGGGGCTCTGTGTCTGTGTGGAAAACTCTGCCGTGGCCTTTGTGGCTCGGGTGGGACTCTGAGTGGGAGAGGTGGGTGAGAGCGGAGGGCTGGAGCTCTTGAAGAAGGGGTATGTCTTGGGTGCCGGGGGCTTGCTGTCACTCACTGCTGGGAGCTTCTCCCTGGCTGTCTGCACACTTATCTCCACAACTGCCTTGCTTCTGCTGGTGTCCTCTGTCTGTAAGCCATAGCTGACAGTGCTCTTCACTGGAGTGTAGCTTCTGCTGGCTATGGATGGGGCCTCTGGAGTTGGAGAGCTATAGCTCCGTGGCACACTCCCAGGGCTGCTTGCCGCTGTTGTCACTGTGCTGGTACCTTTGCTGTAGGTGTAAGGAGTGCTGGCAGCCTTGGACACTGGGCTGGGTGCTGATGGGGTGCTCTGGAGCTTGGCTAGGTCTTGCCCTTCTTTTGCAAAATGCTGGGTGACCCGGACATCAGGAATGACCTTGCCTGTGCCGCTGTCAGAGGTGGAAAAGGAGACAGGAGCGGAGAGCTGTGTGGGGCTGGTGCCAGGGGTGAGTGGACCACCATTCTGTTTCATCAGGTCAGCATAGGCGCTCTCGGCATTGAGGAAGTGCTTCTCTGGGTACACCTCCTCCTGCCCTTTTGCCTTCTCACCCTCCTCAAGGGCCAAATCAAAGGAGGAGGATTGGTGCATCCTGGAGATGCTCTGTGAGGTCTGCAGGATCTCCTCATACACCGCTCCCACCTTTGGCAGGGCACTGGGATAGCTGGGCTGGGAGGGGCGTGAGGAGCCACCATCATACTGATACTCCTCTGCATACTGATACTCAAAGCCATTCTGGCCCCCGGTGCCACGGTAGCTGACCTGCTGGTAGGTGCTGCTGTAGGAAACAGCTGGCTGGGCCTGCTGGACCTGCTGCTTCTGCATCATCTCTGCCTTCCTCATCATCTCCTCGTAAGCCTCCTCAGCACTCTTGAGGGGCTTGCTGGTGGTCTGGCTGGGGCTGCTCTCTCCCTTCTCCGTCGGGGAATATAGTGACATGAAGGTGGGCAGGTTGTATTCGCTGCCTGACTTGTACAGCTTGGAGGTCACAGCGTCAAAGCTCTCAGCCTCTGAGTCAATGGAAGGTGAGTATTCAGAGCAGGATGAGCGGTGCAGCTCCTCCATCTCTGCTGCTTGCCTCAGCTCCTCAGTGGGGGAGGCATCTTCGATGGGGGAGAGGTTGCTGGGGGGGGTTTTGGAGCGCTCCCTCCTCCGCTGAGCTCTCAGCTCCTCCTTGTCGCGCTTGGTCTTGCGTGCTGTACTCCGTATGCGCTGCTGCTCTACCTCCCGCATCTTCTCCTGCTCCCGCAGCAGCTCCTCTTCCTCCCGCAGCTCCTCCTCCTCAGATGAGTCCTCAATGGTGGGCAGCAAGGGACCATGCGAGCGATGTCGAGCCTTCCTCTGCTGCTTCACCTCCTCTAGCCGCTGCCGGCGGCTGGGACTGCTGTCGCTGTCCTCCTCCAGGGAGGAGATGGATGTGGGTGAGGTGCCTGAGGTGTAGCTGGGCGTTGTGGCTGGCAGAGTGGAGGAGTACTCGCCCCGGGAGCGCTCCTCTGGAGAACCTGTCAGGCTCTCCATCTCCAGCTCTGGCTCCCGGTCCATGCTGGTGTCTGCCTCCTGGCCCATCTCCATCTCCCGGCCATAGCCAGTTGTGCTGTTCAGCTCAATGGTCTTGAAGCGCCGGAGACCACCCTGGGCTGTGCTCAAGTCGTCACCCTCTGCCGCCTCCATCTCCTTCCTCTCCTCTGTGTACATGCTGGTGGCACCATGTGGCAGCCGCCGCTTGGTTGATGCTGGCTCTTTGCCCTTCTCTGCCTCAGCCTTCTGCCCGGTTTTCGGGATGCTGTACTTGGCACGCCCATACCCTTCCTCCTCCTCCTCCAGGTTGTCCTCCTCAGCACTCATTTCCAGGATCTGCCTCCGCATGAACTCTTCATCGCTCACCTCTGCCTCCCGGCCCTTGGGCCGTGGGGGCACTGGGGAGAAGCCCCCCTCACTGCTGTCCTCCACGTAGTCATGCCGCAGCTTGCTGCCAAACTCATCTGAGGACTCTGCACTCTCTCGCCGCTCCCGCCGGTTCTCCCAATCCATTGAGTCCTCATCCTCCTCCAGGATATCCTCTAGCTCCTCATCAGAGTCAAAAGCTTCGGGGGCAATGGAGAGGTACCGCGGCCGTTGCCGTTGCCGCTGCTCCTCCCGCAGGTCTGTGGAGCCTTTGCCACGCTCCGCAGACTCTGGTGGAGCACCGCGGCCTTCTAGCAGGGGCCGCATGCTGCTTTCCAGCTTGGTCAGCTCGGAGGGGCTGGGGGGACTCTGCCCGGCCAACCCAGTGCCACTCAGCTTCTCTTCCTCTTGCTGTACCAGGCCGGTGATCTCGCTCTGTGAGCTGGAGATGCCGTCAGAAGAGTAGCCAGTGTCACTCAGGCTCTGGGGGCTGCGAGACAGGTCTGGGGGGTAAGGCTTGCTCCCGTCCTGTGAGTGAGGGAGAGCACAGTATCAGACCTTGAGTGGCTCTGGAGATGCTCCCCCTGCTTCCCCCCAAATCCTTGTCTGGGGAACATGCAGAAAGTCTGGGCAGTGTTGGGGGCTGTTGTCCCATGTCAATGGCTTGTCAGCAATTTCTGTGCTTGCTAACAAAGGCAGGGGACCAGGGGAAGGGTGTGCTGCAAGCAGGGAACAGCACAGCAAATATCTCTGGTGGAAATGTCATCATGGGACTCAGATGTGTGTAAGAAACTGGGTCCTGCCAGTGTTATCTTCCCAACAACTAACACATGAACTTGTCCTATAACAGTGTTGATTGTTTTACTGCCCACCACTTAGAAAGCCAGCAATGGCTAAGCCTCAGCTGTAAGCCTTGGGGTACTTATGGACACATCCCCTTCCTTGTGGGAGGAATGTGAGGGCAGAGCTGCCTGTAAGGGGAGATGCACACGCACTGGTATTTGGGACAGGGGTTTGGAGAAGGGGCAGCCCTTGCACCCCTGGAGTGGTGGCACCAAGAGGACAGGAGCTTTGCTGGCAGCAGCCACCTTTTAATGACTGTTAATGCCCCTGACTGACAGCCCTGCAAATCAGTCTTCAGAAGCAGGGTGGCCCTCAGGGCCATTGTTAGATGCTAGCAGAAATAAACAGGCCTTTTTAATTGATGTTACAATTAGGTAGCATGGGGACAAGCTTCTGAGCTGTGAGGAAAGTGCCATCACCTCTGGCCCCAGTGCTACTAGCAGGGCCTGTCACTATGGTTGAAGGACCATGGACCTTACTTGATTTTGGAAGTGCCAGAAGACCAGGATGCGAGAAGCGTCTTCCTTGGGGGTGGCTGTCTGTTCCTGGCTGGTGGAGACCTCCTGCCATATTCCCTTCCTGTGGGGGACTGTGCCAGCTGCTGCCAGGATGGTTGCTTATGGGGGAACACCATCTCGACACAGCCAGATGTTTGCCCAAGTTGCATTGACTTTTCAAAAGGGTGGGAGGAGGAGCTTCAGCAGTGCCCACTGCTGTGGTGTGCAATGCCATGAAAGGAGTTTTCCATTTAACAACAAATTCAACTGCCCTTACATCATTTTAAACAAATCCAAAGGCCAAAGCTGACCTGAACTACCATGTTATGCCCAAACTGATGGAATTATAATAAAGAGAAGGCAAATACTAGCAGGCTGCTATGCAGCCTGCCAAGTTCCTGGGCAGTTTGGAAGTGCTGAGACAATGAGACAACGGTGTTCTGAGTTCACCCTTACCCAAAAGGCCATTTCCCCAGGCAAATGGCCTCAACAAGTTGGCTTCTGCCCCAGCTTGGAATAAACTCCCGTTTCTGAGCACAGCAATTGGTGGAGGCATGGCTTAGTGCCATGCCAGCCCTGGGTGGGATGCAGTATCCAGGGATGCTCAGAGCAGGATACACTCCAAGAGCTCACCTCCTGCTCCTTTGCCCGCGGTGCTTCGGGGGGTGCCCGGCTCTCCTTGCTCTCCACCTCTGGTTTGGGGGTTATGCTCTTCCCCTTTGATGCAGCGCTCTCAGGAGCTCTGGAAGGCTCCGGGACAGCTTTGGGCAGTGGCTTTTCCTCGGCTGGCGGCGGGGGCTTCTTTTCAGCTGGGGCAAGGCTCTGGGTCCTGCTCTGCTCAGCAGCCCGCAGGGTCTTTGCAGGTGAGGACTGCCGCTCAGGGGCTGCTGCCGGCTCCGCGGGTGCCGGCGCGGGGGCTTTCTGCTGCTGGCCAGCGGCTGGCGGCCGGTGCTGCGGGGAGCTAGTGGGCGTTTGCTTTGGGGTAGGCATCGGCATTGGGGCAGGGTCACCGAGGCTGCCTTCAAGCAGGCGCTGAGTTTGGCAGTTCAAGCACAGCCATTCGTTCTTCTGTAAAACAGAGACAGGAAAGGTTCTGTTCAAGCTTAAGCACCTTTTAGGTCCCAGCAGGGTCCTCACTGAGAAGCTGAGCTGATGGGACACACAGTGATGGTGCATAGGACTCAGCCCATCCCGACCAAGTAACTGCCTTTGGAGAGGCCAGGTCGTGATCAAGCAAGCACCGAAATACCAGCACAGACTGCAAAGGGGTGTGCAGTGCTGGAACCATACCCTGCAAACCAGTGAGAAGAGATCAACCAACCAGCCTTTGCCCACCCGTGTCCAGACTTCAGTGATGTTCAGCCAAAGAGACCATGGTTATGACACAGGGATTGCATACTCTCCCCCACAACACCTCAGCATCACCAGCTCTTTTCAACTCCACTCTTGCTGGTGTTTCACTTTTAAGTGAAATTAAGCAACTAAGGCAGATTACTACCACAGCTCAACACTTCTCAGGCTCCACGCAGCTTCTCTCTCATTCTGATTTGTTCTCCTCGATACAATAAAGGTTTAATAGCATCATCATCATACTCAGAGATCTTTTTTCTAGGTTATCAGAAAATACTGGGTACACAAGTACGCAAAAATTTGCCAGAGATATTACCCAGAGCACATGCTGTGCAGGAAAGGAACACGACAATCTCCTCTAGTGAAATTCTCAGCAAGAGACAGCATTTTATGGCCTGCAAAAAGCAGCCTGCGAGCGGGATTGTGAGTGGCAGAGAGCCTGCAGGGCTACGGCAGGGGCTCTGCTTTAAGACATCAGAAGCACTTTCCCACCCTGGGTCATCTGAGGGCTATTTTTACCCACTCAGGGATGTCCAGGAATAGGGGCTTGACATTTCTTTCCTGTTTGATGTTTCATCATCTTAAATCTTTCTGGGTTTGCTGCTAACAGCCTGATAGGCTCCAAGTTCTTTTCCCCAGACTCCTCTTTTATCGATCCACCACTCACAAAGCTTGGGGTGGTCAACCTTCAGGGGCAGCTGGCCCCAGAGGAGCTGTCATGCTGTCAGAGACATGGTCATATGCTTCAGCTGGGTCAGCTTGGGACTGGGGCTGTAAGATGCCTGCATTTCCTGGAGCCACAAAGGCCATGGTCTCCACGCAGAAGATGAGATTCATCAAAACGGCCTTGAGGAAACAGCTTTAAGTTGCACCAGGGGAGGTTTAGGTTGGACGTTAGCAAAAATTTCTACCCCAAAAAGGTTATCAAGCCCTGGAACAGGCTGCCTAGGGCAGCAGTATAGTCACTACCCCTGGAGGGATTTAAAAGACTATAGATGTGACATCAGGGAAATGATTTAGTGTTGGCAGTGTTAGCTTAACAGATGGACACAATGATCTTAAGGGTCTTTTCCAACCTAAACGATTCTCTGATTCTGTTCTGTGACCCCAAACTCCAAATATATGGGATAGTAGCAACACAATGGACTTGGCACCTGCATCCCACACCCAAGAATCCCCACGTTTTAATGATCACAGGATCACAGGATGTTAGAAGTTTGAAGGGACTTAAAGGTCTTCTCCAACCAAAACAATTCTATGATTCTTTGTTGCCAAAATGCTAGAGATGCTTCTGAGCTGATGGTGGCTGGGAGTAGCAGACTTCCCCACAGACACTTCTTGGCTCCTAGAGCAAGCCAGACCAGGAGCAGCTATCCAGCCTCTGCTCTCCAGGGAGCAGAGGGACAGAAGGGCTGCTTCTGCAGGGATGGGGTAGGTGGCAACATCCTCCCTCCCACCCTCACCACCGCACAGCAGCCCCTTCTTGTCACACAAATGTCGTAAGGATACATTAGGGCTTCAGAGTGCCATTAAAAAAAAATCCCTTTCAGTATGGTAATATTTAATTACTGCTTAATCAAAGAGAAAGTCTAATTAAGGGGCAAGTGCAGCCTATTGTATCTTAATGACTGCATTTGTCTTCTTTTATTTCAGAACTTGCTCTTGTCCCTGTGCTTCTGAATCAGATCTCCTCACCCCGCTCTGCTCTGTAATTATTTCAGACTGCAGAAGGAAATGTGACTGCGTGACACACACTGAATCCTTGCCTCATGGAAATACGTGGCCTTTCATTTTCCTTTCAGAAATCCATTTTCTTTCACCACAGCTCCTTCCCGAATGCCAGTAGTAAGGGGACAGGGTGACTGTGCCGGGGCAGAGCTCAGCTCCTGCTCATCCCTCTCTGCCACACCATTGTGCCAGTACACAGCTTTATCCTGCAGGCCATACACAGACTCCCTGGGCAACTTGTTCCAGTGTCTCACCACCCTCACTGTAAAGAATTTCTTCCTAACATCCAGTCTAAATCTACCCTCCTGAAGCCTCAATTCATTTGCTCTCCTCCTATTACAACAAACCCTTGTAAAAAGTCTCTCCTCAGGGCATATCCTGAGATTGGCTTTAGCGAATACCTCCAGCAGCTGACAGCTGCCTGGCTCCTCCATGTGCATGAGGGTCGAGAAGTCCTGTTTGTGGAAGCTGTAGAGAGATGAAGGTGAACAAGGCCACCTGCATCCACTGAGAACATCTCTGGCAAGCCTCTGTGAGCTCAGTGCTGACACCCATCATAGAATCATTTCAGCTGGAAAAGATCTCTAAGATCATTGAGTCCAACTGTCAGCCTAACACCACCATGGCCATTAACCATGCCCTGAAGTGCCATGGCTACACGTTTTTCAAATACCTCCAGGGATGGTGACTCCACCACTTCCCTGGGCAGCCTGTTGCAAAGCCTGACCACTCTTGCAGGAAAGACATTTTCCCTATTATCCAGTCTAACCATCCCCTGGTGCAATTTCAGACCACTTCCTGTCTTACTATCACCTGATACTAGGGAGACCAACCCCCAACTCATTACAACCTCTTTTCTAGGAGTTATAGAGCAATGAGATCTCCCTTCAGCCTCCTCTTCTCCAGACCAATCAATCCCAGTTTCCTCAGCTGCTGGCTGCTACTGGCTGCTAGAAATCCATGGGCTCAGTGCTCATGGGCTGCAATGCTGCATCCGAGGCATTTCATCCCTATACCACCACCCCAGGCTCTGTCAGTGTCATGATCCATTCCTCTGCCATGGTCCCACAGCCTTGCTGGCTGGTTGTTTGGTGTTTGGTTATCCCACAGCACCTCTGCTCCCTCTCAGAGGGCTTGGCTCTGGAGCAGCTCCTCAGTACACAGAGCCTGGCTGCGGGCATTTCCTGGCTAACGTGGCCAGTGGGATTATTCCGCCCCTGAGAAAAATGCAAACACTCCATGACCGGCTGCTTACTAACAGCTTGTAAATCCCCACTGAGATTAACCAGATCCCATGAAGATAATAATAATTAGGCTGTATTTAGTGCTTTGCATGTCCACACTGTGGCATGCCCAGGAAGTCAGAGTGCCCCTCGCCAGGCTGAGAAGTGGGTAAGGAGCTTATGGCAAAAGCACAGCAGTGCCTGTCTGAGTCTCTGTGCTTAAAGATACTGGAAACCTTGGCCTGATCAGAGTGGGGATGGGGGCTTCTCAACACCAGGTGTTGCTGCCTGAGAAATTTGTAGCATGGCAGTGGGCATGGGGGATTTAAGCATGCAGAGGGCAGGCAATGGGAAGCAGGTGAAGATGTGTGAAGTATGCCTGGGATGCCATCTTAAATGAAGAGATGCTGGCAGGGCAGGGAGCACTGGCAATTGGCCAGGCAGGCAGGAGAATGAGGAGAGCTGCCCAGCCCAACTGAGTCATCAGCTTACACCCTGGGAGGGTCACTGTACTGACCCCTTGGGTTCCCAGCCTCCTTCACTCCCAAACTCCCAGGATTTGCAGAGGAGTTATGGAAAATACATGTTTCTGGAAAGAGAAAGGGAGATCTTATGATCAGCAGGATGGAGCCCGGGGTGCAGGGTGGCCCTGGCCAGTGACTGAGAGCAGGTGGCATCATTTGCTGTGTCCCATCTGAGCAGTAAGGACTATCCCAGTTTTCAATTCTGCACCACTTGAGCAGAACCCATTGGCAGTTGCAGGATGTAGCCACAATCCCTGCAGGCTGTGCTGCAGAGGCAGCAATTGCCATGCAGTGGCTGCCTCTGCTCACTCGTGGGGGGCTGGGGGGCATCTGCAGCAGCCCTGATCACAGAGGACCCCCTGAAGCTGCTGCCCCCACAATACCCCAGGTCAATACATGGGGTGTGTTGGGGGTACACCCAGCTCTCCCCCAAGCTCTGGCATCTGCTGGCAGGTGGCTACAGCCACGCTCACCAGTCTCCACTGGGTTTTACCCTGCAATTGTTTTCATTTACTAATGGGCAACAACAAAGCTGTAATTAACTGAAATATAAGTCTTCCCACCTAATTTTGGTCAGCGCTACCACTTGGCAAGTTAATGAAATGCTGATTCCCCCAACACCACTGGCTTGGTGTTTTAATGATGGACTCAGAGAGCTTCTGCATCACGGTTGCATGTGAATCCCTGTTCAGCTCAGACAGCCTTGGTGGGAGCCAGCAGTAACAGAAGCTTCACAGGCTTTCCCAGAGGTTTCCCAGTTTAGCTTCTGTCTGCCAGTCCCACTGTCCTCATCAGCCCTGAGAACCTCCCTGCAACCCCTCTGGCTTCTAGGAGGTGCATGGCTCTGGTCTTCATCCCAGTGCAAACTGCTCCCTAGTATCCCCAGCACCCTTGAGACTTCACTGCAACCTCTCTGGCTTCTGGGAGATACATGGCCATGGTCTTTATCCCAGCACCAACCACTCCCTGCAATATCATTCCTAGGACTCTGCCTGGTTATTTCTGCTCTTGGGTATTATTTTACACAATCAAAACAGTGTCTGTTAAAATACCAGGACAAAAATCAGTACAAAATAAGATAAGCAGCATGAAGTATAAGTATCTCGTGAGCCAGATCTCATCTCTCAGCATTAAATGCAGTGAATCTCACAAGAATATTTATTTGCTGACAAGAACTGTGCAGGGCTCATCACTGTGACAGATGGGTGCCTGGAAAATATGGAAAACACTTCTGCTATCTGAATCAAGATCCAAATTAACAAGAACCTCATAAAAATCACTTCTCAAGCATTGCTCTCAGTCCTGCTTGCAGGAAACCTCCTGTTTAAGTCTCCTGACATCCAGACACCTTCTACACAACTTCCTGCAGCAGAAACGGGGACATCTCACTGTATGATCCCATCTCCCAAGCGTTCAGCATCCCTGTGCTGAGAACCCCACACCTCTCTCCACACTGTGGATTGGGTTTAGAGAAAAGGGACTGAGTCATGTTTTGTCATTGTATGCCAGAGCTATTTAAGACCCACCTCAGTCTGTGCCATCTCTGGCTGGTAGGTTCTCCACCCTCTAAGCACTCCTGTGCTTTTCCCTCCCCTTGGCAAAGATGGTCTCACTGCCAGCTGCCTCATTGGCCAGACCCCAGTGCTTGTTCATTTTGGATGCTGCTGCCCAAGTGCTGCCTTGCTCCCCCCTCAGTTTCAGCCCACTCTTATAGCGCAGCTCCTCCTAGCCCCTCCCAATCACCTCCCCATGGCTCTACAAACCCCTTTCATGAAGCTGCTGCGGCTTTAGGAGGCAAGAGGGATCGAGTTGACCCATCCCAGCACTTCTCTGGGATGTTTGCCTGTGGAGGGGAGGATGCACATCACAGCCCTGACCGCTATACATTCATACACAGTGCTTTTAACCTCATGTGCCATCAGCAAATAACCACGGGCCTGGTTTTACCTCCGCCCCAGCCCTTATCTCTCCTAGGAGGCTGAGGCAGTGATGGGATTTGAAACGAGGGCGAGGAAATGCGTGGCAGCCGCAGAAGCGCCAAAGATCAGGAGGCGAGATGGAGCAAACGGCAGAAGCTTGTCAGAGCTGTGCCTGCCGTGAGAAGAGACTGAGGAGGATTCAGGGTGCCTTGGTGCCAGGAGGGGACTGAGATCAAGGGAGTCTCTTGCCTTGATTGTGCACCTTTTCCCTCTAAAAAGACCCTCAAGATGCCTCTCAAGCAAGATGCAGAGCTGCCTGCGCCTGTGCTGCTGGAGTCTGTGCATACATGTAAATATACATATGTGCAAGAGGGATGCTGGACTGGGGAACTGGGAAAAAAAGGAGGCTGAGAGAGACCATCCCACCCTCTGCAACTCCCTGAATGGAGGTTGGAGCAAGGTGGGCGTTGGTCTCTTCTTCCAAGAGTAAACAGCCTCAAGTTGCATCAGGGGAAGTTTAGGTCAGATATTAGGAAACATTTCTTCGCCTAAAGGGTTGTCAAGACCTGTAACAGGCTGCCCAGGGCAGTGGCAGAGTCACCATCCATGCAGGGATTTAAAAGATGTGCAGATGTGGTGCTGAGGGACATGGTTTAGTGGTGATCTGGCATTACTGGGTTAACAATTAGATTTGATGATCTAACTATCTAACTGATCCAAACTCAGTTCTGACCAAAATGATTCTATGATTATGTGTATGTGTGTATATCTATATCTATCTATATCTATCTATCTATCTATCTATCTATCTATCTATCTATCTATCTATCTATATATAAAAGCACTGCAAATAAAAAAGGAGCACTAAATGCAACTCTAAATGCCATTCAGTGGGTTGTGTTTCTGGAGCCCAGCTGGCCACACACCAGTGCCCATCCAGCTCAGGGAGCCAGTGGGCTCCTTTAGGAGCTGCTGTACATCTCTGGGTTGCCCATGGGAGGCTGTAGCAACAGAGAGCCAGGAATTCCCCAGCGTAAAGCCACGGTCTCCTGGGACCATCCGCAGGGAAAGGCAGCAAGGGGACTGCACAATTCCCTCAGCCAAGACTCCTTGGCAGCCAACTGCTCCACACTAATTGACTTCATTACCATCAACTGGGCAAGTATTAAAGCAGCCAGGGTTCACAGATTAGCCCCGCTGCAAACCACCACAGTTATTTCAATCCCTTGCTAAATATAGCATTTCACTAAGCAACCCATGGATGTGTTTTCCAGCATCAGCCTATTCTTATCTGTTCCCATGGCCTCTCTCAAGCTGATGGAGCTGACAGTTCCTCCCTAGCTCTATTTCAGATGTGTTTGATGGACCAGTGGCCTTCACACTGCCATAATGTGATTAAAAGCAGTGCAGGGTAATGAGCTCCCCAGGATGAGCTTTGCATTGCATTGTTTTCTCCCTCCCATCTGCTCCATTTCATCCATTTTCCTTTTGCCTTCTGGGACCTCTCCCGGCTGGAAAAAAGACATAAGAAGATGGGAGAAGCTGCATATGATGGCTGAGTACTGGAGCTGCCATCAGCCATGCCAGGAACATAGGCAGTGCCAACTCCCAGCCCTGACTCTGGGGCAACTTCAGGGGAGATACTGTGTCTCTCACCAATGCTCCCTGCCCTCACCAACTCTGCCTGCAGCATGTCTGCTCTACCACCTGTCCTCTTTACTGATACCATGGAGAAATTAAGACAGAAGTGGGGAGCTGAACAACAGCCAGATACCAAAGGAGCCATCACAGTCCTGTGGTGCCCAGGACCATCCTTCTCCCTTGGCTCTTCCTTCTCCTTCCACCTGCACATACCTCACATGAGTGATTTTTTCCCTCTCCTGCTCCCAGCTGCAGCAGGGATGCACCAGCCCTCCAGCACACAGCCCAGAGGTCACAGCAACAGCCCCTGAGGCATTCCCAGCCTCCCATCCTGTGGTTTGATGCCCTGCAGAGCCAGTGGAGGATTATTCCAGCTGAAAGTCTTGGACTGATGAGTAATAGCAATGCTCCCTCCACTCGCCTTCGAGGAATAGCTGTGCTCCTGCCAAGTCCAGCTTATTGCACTGCAGCAGCCGATGGCTGGGCAGCCAACGCTGCTGTGGTGAGGGGGAAGCAGTGCAAGCCTCTGCGGCTGTAGGAGAGCTGCAAAGGTGGTTCCCACCAGCACAGCCAGCCTGGACCACCCACGGTTTCTTGCCCAGCTGCAAACCCCAGTGGCCATGCCCCTGGGTCAGGGCATCACCCTCCAGGGCAGAGGTGGAGATCTGCCAATGGACTTTCTGAGGCATCGATCCGTGGGTACAGGTATATGCTGCTCTGCTGTCTCCTGAGCTGTCCTAGCAAGGGTCCTTCCCACATTTGGCTTGATAGAGGCTAGAGGAAAAAGCCACCAACTCTTTCATGTCATTAGGAATTGTGGTGTTAGAATCAAGCTTGGACTGCAATTCAATATTGTTATTTCACTGTTGGGTCCCAATCCACAGAGCTGGGAAAGAAGCTTATCCTGACTGACTTAAAAGCCAAGAGGCCAGTTGGACAAGCAGTTTAAATTATCCAGCTAGGACCCCAGAATACACACACCCCACCCCCCACCGCCCTCCCCAGCTATAGCATCCATGGGCAGTGGCTTTCAGCAGAATCCAGCTCTGGAGCATCTCAGCATCTGCATCCTTGTGCAGCCACACTCATACGTCCCCCCGCTCATCTACCAACACCTCCAAAATCAGGGCAGCTGCTGTGGCAGGAAGCACCTTCTGTATTTTTGGAGCTTACAAAAAAAAAAAATCTTTTCCAACAGCAAGAATGTTTCTAAGTCAAAGGACTGAAACTATTTTGCAATCAAGGAAGTGTATTTCCAAACGAGCTGGATTGCGAGAGCCTGGGTGCTGTGTGGGCTGTGTGAAGGGGCTGCTAAAAAAGGGTACACAGCTGTCCAAAATTTGGAAACCGGTGCTGTTGCAGAGTATATATATAGACATCCCTCCCCACTCAACATATTTCCTTCCAGTTCATTAGATAAAAAAACATTCTGAAAAAAAATCAGTAGGATACTGAGGGGAGCAAAGGATGCTTTTGGCTTGTCTGAAAGGACCAATTTCCAGGGCTGTGGCTGAGCATCCATTGCTCTGGGGATGGCCTGCTGAGCACTGCTGTCACTGCCATGCTTCTGCAAGAACAGAGACATCCAGCCATAAACCAGCTACCATTGGGAATGGGAGGCAGAGATGCCAGCTCCCAGCATGGCAGTGGTGGAGATCATGAGGTGAGAAATGGGGGCCAACCAGCCCTATATGGGCACAGACCATCCTCTGTGTTATTATTTGAAGAACAGAAGACAAGTTTTGGGGTGAGATGTGACCAACAGAAATGCCCATCCTCACTCAGACCAAACAAGCTCACCTACCACCTTCTGCATCAGGTCACCCCCACTTCAAATGAAACACACCTTTGATTTCACATGGTTGCCACTGCTGGGCAGCAGATTTGATATTCATTTATCTCCATTGTCATTTCCAATCTGGATGTGCCCACTTTTTTTCCTGGCCATTCCCTACCACCATGCATCTTCTGCTATCTTAACCATTTACCTGATGTCCCTTTCTGCAGTGAGCAGGTGGAGATAAAGCTGCCCCTGGCCAGGGTCAAGATGGAACATGTATTTCAAATATCTGGGAGAAACAGCACATCCAGGCTGGGGACCTGAAGGTGCCATCACAGGAGGAAATGCATGAGCATGGTGCTGCCTGTTTAAGAAAAAGGAAAAATCACAAAAGTAAGAAAAAAGGGAGGAATGAGAGAGCAAGTCTCAGGCACTGAAAGGGCTTTTTGTTTTCCTTTTCAGTGAGCCTTACTATTTCTCTCTGTTTTATCTTGGAGAAAGAACTAAATTAACTACCAGCTCAGTTCCGAGAGACTGGATCCAAATGGATGAAGAATTAAGAAGATTTTCTGTTCACAATAAAATCCAGCCAACAGTATTAGAGCAGCAGAGGGTTTGGTCTGGTTTTGAAAGATTAGCTATGGCTGTCCCAAGGAGCTCTGATTTTCCCTTTCTGCTCCAAGGTGATGTTTATAAAAGCTGTCTGGATCATTTACAGTTGTTACACAGCAGACTGTAATGACCATCATTTAACCACAGAGGAGAGAGATGTGGCTCTTGTCCTCCGCCATGTCACAGAATCACAGAATGCTTCGGGTTGGAAGGAACCCTCGAAGGTCATCTTGTCCAAATCCCCTGCAGTGAGCAGGGACATAGAATGATAGAATAGTCTGGGTTGGAAGGGAACTCTGAAGGTCATCTAGTCCAACTTTCCCACTGTAGTCAGCAGGAACATCCTCAACTAGATCAGGTTGCCCAGAGCCCTGTCAAGCCTCATAAAATGATTTGGGTTGGAAGGAACCTTAAAGATCATCTACTTCCAACATCTCCAGCTAGGTCAGGTTGCTCAGAACCTTATCATGTTTGACCTTGAATGTCTTCAGGGATGGGGCCTCAACCACATCTCTGAGTAACTTGTTCCACTGTTTCACCACTCTTATTGTAAAGAACTGGTTCCTCATCCCCCTTAAACCACACAGAGTTTCTCTCAGTGCTCCCACCCCAAGGACCCTACTGAGCTCCTGCTCTGGCACTGCCAGAGATGAACCCTCTGAGAAACCACATCTTCTCAGCAAGCCCCACTGCTAACATCACAACTCAGCACCATGTCCAGCACTAAACCCCACCAGCACAGAGGCAGGAGCCTCTTCTTCCCTTGCTGGAGAAGCAGCAATATATTGCTCATTTTTGTTTGAATCGATCTGGCCATGCATTGTAATTTACTCTCTGATGTAGCACTCCTTAACACGATCTATCAGCCTGCCAGCCAGCCTTATCTTTAACAGTCTCCATTATCGGGATGTATTTCTCAGCCAAGGTTAACAGCAGCAGGAGGATCTCCAAACACTGGCTGCATGACAATAATCCTGCAGTACTGCCTAGGAGACTGTACATTGGGTCCAGCGGAACCCATAACTCCTTACCATGGATCCCAACTCCCTTTGGTACTGTATTTGGTTTGGGTTGAGCTGGAGTTAATTCTCCTCAAAGCATCTTTCTAGTGTTATGCTTTGCATTGCTGTAACTGAGTGTTGATCACCCAGCAGTGTTTTGGCTACTGCTGTGCTGAGCACCCAAGCTGGGCTTTTCCAACATTTCCCTGCCTTAACAATTTGAGGGGACACAGCTGAGCCAGCTGACCCAGACTGGCCAAAGGGATATTCCATGCCAAACATAAGAACGAAGTGAAAGAAGGAAGTCTGGGGAGATTGGCCCATGGCATCTGTTCCTCAGAAGAACCATTACACTTAGAGCACCCTGCTTCCCCAGCCCAGCCACTGTCCTGCTGATGGGCAGTAGAGATTAACATCTCTCTCTGCTTTCGCTTCCACACAGTCTATTACTTTGCTTATCATTATTATTGAATTGCTTCTGTCTTATAACTGGCTTTTGTTATATTTTCCCCTCTCCCCTGTCCATCTCGGAGGAGGAATCATAAAGCGGCTTTGGTGGGCATTTGGCCCCTAGCCAGAGCCAAACCACCACAGGTGTGCTGGCATGGGACAGGTGCAAGGTGCTTCTGATGGCCACACTGCTCTTTCACACTGTTGTAGTTTAATGGAAATTAAGAATTAATTGGTATAGACATAAAAAAAGTCATCCAGAGACTAGAAGGTTCCAGGCGGACAGGCAGCATGTCCCAGAGGGAAGCCCAGGATACCGCAATCTGTATTCTGTGTTCCTGTATCTCCCTGTTTATGGAGCGCACAGCCAGTTCCAGGGCTTTTCTCTCTGCTCCCAATGGATGCACTGTTACCTTTTGGTTTGTGAGGGGCTGAGGCCTTCTCCTGGTCTTTGCTGGCAGCTAATTTCTAGCTATGCCACTGGGCCTGCTGGAGAAGGCATTAAGGCTCGCTAGACCTGGGCTGAGTCAGGGGGCAGTTCAGCCTGCTGCTGGGCCGGATAAGGCTGAGTGGGGAGGAGGTTTTTGGAAGGCTCTGGAAGGTTTTGGGCTGGTAGGCCCAGGTGGAGAACCGAGACTAATTTGTGTATGCATTCCTTTTACCTGAATCCCTTCTGCATGTATTTGTAAATAGCATTTCCATTTAAACTTCCAACCCAGTGTGGAGTGTTTTTATTTCACTCCTTCGGGAAGGGGCAAAAGAGCTTCCTGTGGGTCCAAACGCCAGACATGCAGGTAGGTTGCTGCAATAATCAGGTCTCTGCAGGAGCCACCTGAACCTGCACGTGGGAGACTTTGTGTTTGCAGCAGTATGCTGCTTGCACAGAGCAACACAGCCAGACCATGCAGATAGCAAATAGAATGTTCCACTTGTCTCCCAACAGGATTGGAAGAATGTCCAAGGAAATCTAAGTTTATCAGAGAAGTCTTATTTCATCAAACTCTTGTTTTTTCATAGGCACTAGTGTTGACTAAAATATCCAGCCATCCAACTTGTTACTTTCTGCATCTGATCAAAGCAGATCCAAGCTGTCTGATTGCTCTCTTTTAGATTGCAAAGAGCCCCAAGTGTCTATCAGGCAGTAGCCACTCATTTCCAAACCTGAAGAAAATGTGTGTCTTCAAGAGTTTCAGCTTCCTTCCACAGAATCAGATAACGGCAGGGTTTAGAAGGGATCTCTGAAGATGATCCAGTCCAACCCCTTTGTAGCAAGGACATTTTCAGCTAGGTCAAGTTGCTCAGAGCCCTGCCTAACCTGACTTTGAATGTTCCTAGGGATGCAGCATCTCCAGCCTCTCTGGTGTTGAGGGATCATCTACCACCTCCATCCAGTTTTGTTTCCCATCATGAGCTGCTGAGTTCCCAGTCTCCTCACCCTCAAACCAGTCTAGCAGCATCAAATGGGATTTCATTTCATCATCACGATAGGTTGTTTTCAAAGCATGGTGGAGAGCCATCAGTTGTATGGCTTGGAAGTGAAGGGCATGACAAAGTGTCATCCCACGGCACCCACACAGCCACATAATGTTTCTAGAAGTTTTTAAATAATGACAAATGTTCTTAGAAGACAAGCCTAGACTGGCAGAGCCCGAAAATCCCATATGGATGTGGCTGAGGCTACTCAGGGTTCCACCACTGACACCTACCAGATCCACCTTCCCATGCCACTTCCACGCTGGGTAAATGTACCACCAGATAAGACATCTGGAAACAGTTGTCTTCAACTCCCCCAGGCCATGCCACAGACTGGGAGGTTACCTCTGGAAGCCCTGGCTGTTTAGCACTTGGAAAATAGGGCACCAAAGGCCAAGGACTTCACCTTTGGGTGGAAAGCAGACAGTGCTGTGCAGACACAGGCAGACATCTCACGTAACCCATGACCCTCCAGTTTCAGCCCTTTGCCTTCCTCTCTTTCTTCACAGAAAGGTTTGAGTTGCAAAGAGCCTCCAAAGGCTACGCAGTCCAATGCCCTTGCAGTAAGCAGGAACAGCTTCAACTAGATCAGGTCACTCAGGGCCCCATCCAGCTTGACCTTGCATATTTCCAGGGATGCAACATCTACCACCTCTCTGGTGTTGATGGGGCATCTACCACCTCCATCCTGTTCTTTGTCTCTTTCTATGGCCCATGCCAGGACTTTTGCCTGAAATAGGGGTGTTCCTAGAGAACTGGAAGCTTTGGTTTCTGTGGGCAGTGTTGTTTGACCCCATTAAATGAATGCTGCTTAAAAAAAAGCCCTGTTCCAGGCTTCAAGATTGAAAGTCCTGATAGCAGCGGCAGAAATATTTTAATTAAATGAACTACCTTTATGGAAAACACCAAGTGATAAGCTTGAAAAATTAACTCTCATAATCTTTCATGCTTCTGTGCAGGTCAATAAACTATTACAGTGAAAGGCTGGGAAACGTTCTAGAAACATGGGTTGCTACAATGGAGACGGATGAGCCATTTTACTCCTCAAATTACACACAGCAGCATCTTTCCATGCACACCTTCTCCCATCCCCTTGCCTGCTGCCCACGGCAAAGCTGGAAGAGCACAGGCAGCATCTTCTACCCACTCAGGTCCAGCTCCCAGCCCTTCTCACCAGACACTGTCTCTCTGTCTTCATCAGCTATTTCTATTTCCCAAAGTGCCATGTCTACATGTTTTCTGAACATCTCCAGGGATGGTTATTCCACCTCCTCCCTAGCCAGCCTGTTCCAATGCCTGACCACTCTTTCAGGAAAGAATTTTTTCCTGTCTTCCCATCACTAGTTANACTTTCAACTGAAACTTACTTCAAAAACAGCTGATAGCCTCCCCCCAGATGCTATGTGGTGGTCTGATGGTAACCCTGACCTGGATGGATATTCCCACCAGCAGTGTCGGGTCTCTCTGCAGACTGGGAGTGGAAACAGCCTACGAACACCTGGGTGGAAGGGCTGAGATATTCCATCTCAAGAGTAAATGTAGCAAGAATGAAGCTAAGAAGCCAAACCAAAATGAAATGGTGCAGTCTACATAAAACAATTGCTTAAACACCCCCACTCCCCCCAATGAATATTTACTCAGCTTAACCTGCATCTTCGAAGGCATTTCCTTCCACAGCCGCCTTTTTTGCAAAGGCAGACAGATGCCTGTGGGACCTCTTGGCTCCCTGAAGTCACAGAAGGAACCACCTCATGCAAACCCTTTAAGTAATTTAAGAAGCTCCACTTTTAAGAGTAGTTTGGGGACACTGCAGAAACCTGTTCCTCTGAAGGCTGGCAACACTCATCTGACTTCCAGCCTAAATCAAACCCCAGATCTGTTAAAAATATTGCTGCCTGGCTCTAGTTTGCTCTTCTGCTGATGTCCTATTTGCTCTCGGCAAACAGATGACTGTTGGTCATACTTAACAGCTCCGAGTAAATCAGGGAGTTATGTAAAGCTGGGAATTTCACAGCTCCTTGGCAGTTGGCGAGCCCTCTCGGAGCAGCGCGGGTGTTCGTTCCCGGCAGCCAGCGGGATCTGCCACCGCAGCCCCCTCGCCCAAGCAGGCGAAAGCAAGGGAGTGCCAGGCTGGCACTTGGCCACACTAAGCCCAGGCTGTCCAGTTCCAGAGCCTGGCTGAGGGCCTGGTTGGGACAGTACCCAAGCTTGCAGAGCCACGGGCAAACCCACAGTGTAGGTCCTGTCCTTACACCCACGGTTACGTTTTGAGGGATAATTCCCAGCCCAAGACCTCATTTGCCAAACTAGAGGGGCTTTTTGAGAATACTTTTTCTCTGAGTCAACCGAGGTAGACAAGACAAGAGGAAAGAGCCTCAAGTTGCACCAGGGGAGGTTTAGGTTCAGTACGAGGAACAATTTCTCCCCTGAAGGGGTTGTCAAGCTCTTTAAAGCCCTGGAGGGATTTAAAAGCTATGTAGATGTGGTGGTGAGGGATACGGTTTAGTGGTGACCTTAACGCTTGGACTAGATGATCTTAACGGTTTCTTTCAACCAAAACATTTCTCTGGTTCTCTGATTCTATGANACTCTCCACCTAGGGATCCCTCAAGCTGCCTACAGAGGGGTTATGTGTCTTGGTGGGTCAAACATAATTTTCATCATCTTCATGACATTTTAAAACTTAATATTATTTTCAACCCCCCTTATTTCATAGAATCATAGAATCAGTTTGGGTTGGAAGGGACCACCTAGTTCCAACCCCCCTGCCATGGGCAGGGACACCCTACCCTAGGTCAGGCTGGCTAGAGCCTCATCCTGCCTGGCCTTAAACACCTCCAGGGATGGGGCCTCAACCACCTCCCTGGGCAACCCATTCCAGGGTCTCACCACTCTCATGCTGAAAAACTTCCTCCTCACGTCCAGTCTGAATCTCCCCACCTCCAGCTNCCCAATGAATATTTACTCAGCTTAACCTGCATCTTCGAAGGCATTTCCTTCCACAGCCGCCTTTTTTGCAAAGGCAGACAGATGCCTGTGGGACCTCTTGGCTCCCTGAAGTCACAGAAGGAACCACCTCATGCAAACCCTTTAAGTAATTTAAGAAGCTCCACTTTTAAGAGTAGTTTGGGGACACTGCAGAAACCTGTTCCTCTGAAGGCTGGCAACACTCATCTGACTTCCAGCCTAAATCAAACCCCAGATCTGTTAAAAATATTGCTGCCTGGCTCTAGTTTGCTCTTCTGCTGATGTCCTATTTGCTCTCGGCAAACAGATGACTGTTGGTCATACTTAACAGCTCCGAGTAAATCAGGGAGTTATGTAAAGCTGGGAATTTCACAGCTCCTTGGCAGTTGGCGAGCCCTCTCGGAGCAGCGCGGGTGTTCGTTCCCGGCAGCCAGCGGGATCTGCCACCGCAGCCCCCTCGCCCAAGCAGGCGAAAGCAAGGGAGTGCCAGGCTGGCACTTGGCCACACTAAGCCCAGGCTGTCCAGTTCCAGAGCCTGGCTGAGGGCCTGGTTGGGACAGTACCCAAGCTTGCAGAGCCACGGGCAAACCCACAGTGTAGGTCCTGTCCTTACACCCACGGTTACGTTTTGAGGGATAATTCCCAGCCCAAGACCTCATTTGCCAAACTAGAGGGGCTTTTTGAGAATACTTTTTCTCTGAGTCAACCGAGGTAGACAAGACAAGAGGAAAGAGCCTCAAGTTGCACCAGGGGAGGTTTAGGTTCAGTACGAGGAACAATTTCTCCCCTGAAGGGGTTGTCAAGCTCTTTAAAGCCCTGGAGGGATTTAAAAGCTATGTAGATGTGGTGGTGAGGGATACGGTTTAGTGGTGACCTTAACGCTTGGACTAGATGATCTTAACGGTTTCTTTCAACCAAAACATTTCTCTGGTTCTCTGATTCTATGAAATCAATGCTTTCTTCCTTCAACAGACTTGGGTGCTCTTTGACCTTCAAACAATGGAAAATATCATAATCAAAACCCAACACAACCCAAACTCATGTTATGGATCAGAGACTGCCTGCTAGTGATCTTCCAGTCACGGCACAAATAAGGGCCAAAAGCTTCTAGTTGCATCATGGGAAAATGCAAAGTATTCAGAGACACAATCTGAAGATACCAGAACAGATCTCTAATTACAAAAGTCTTCTTATCACTCCCAAATGTATCTCCATTTCCCCTAAACCCTCCCTCTGGGTTTCAGCATTTGGTTCAAGTAACTCTTTGCTTCAAGTAACTCAGGACAATGAGGTCTCCAAGCTAACTCTGCAAAACATCTTCTCCTCACTTCATACCCTTACCTTGCTTGTTTTAGTGTAATAAGAAACATAAAAGCCAATAGAGGACCTTGCTCTGCTCTGCCACTTTTGCTGCAAAGCACCAAAAATCACTCCCAGTCTACCCTGTCCTGGGCATTTGCTTTGTTGGGTGCAAGGCAGGTCTCAGAAAATATACCTCTGAGATGTTTTATTATGCCAAGGAAGATGGTGGTGAAGGTGATCCTGTGTTGATTCCCCTGTGGTTATTCTTCTGCAAGGAGAACATGGGACAGGACATCAAGGGGCAAGAAAGGCATGAAGGGTTTACCTCCACTTAAAGTCTTCCAAGGTTCCTTTCCTTTAACTGTCTAATATTTGGGCAGTTGGTCTCAGCCAGCCATCATCTGCCTCAGGTGTGAGATGAGTGTCTCCAAAATGAGAAGCCAAGATCCTTGTAACAAGTCACCCTTGGTGGGTACCACTCTCTCCATCAGCATGGAGAGAAACCTGAAACTGGAAGGGGAAAACTCTACCCCCCGTGGCAGCAGCTTTCCCTAGGCCACAGCAAAAGATGCCCAGTGGAAGGTCCTTGTGTGGTGAGCTGGTGGGCAGGGTGGCACGGGGCTTCCCGAGCACAGCACACCTCACCCGCAGCATGCTGCCTTAATTTAGCAGGCAGAGCAGATGGCAGTGGGAAGAGAAGGAGGCAAAGCAGAAGCTTTTAAAATAAAGCCCTGTGCTCTGCTAAGGGGGTTTGGTGCATTTTGACAGTCGTAGCCAGGATGAGCTTTGAAGCAGCTCAGAGGTTCACTGGTGGGGGACCTACAGCCATGGAGAGGAGAGATAGGAAAGAAACCTGCCCTGGTTCCCAAATACCACTTGGCAGGGACAGGTGGCATTGGCTCAGAACTGAAATAATCCCTAGCAAAGGGAGGCAAAGCACACACAGAAGCTTTCAGCCCTAGCAAGAGGGTGTCTTGGCTTCGCCACCTCCTGCCCGCAGGGCTGTGGGGAGCTGGGACCATTCCCTTCCCCAACACTGCTGTGGGTTTGTGCACTGCTGAGCCTCAACACCCAGAATCTTCCCTACGTGACATGCTGTGGATGCTGTGGGCAGCGCTCTGATTCTTCCTCCTCTCTTGAGCCCCTGCAGGGCTGGGGACCATGACATCAGACATGCAGGAATTGCTCCAGCAGCAGCAGTCTTGAGCTGGAACTCTAGGCAACACTGGGAAGATGACCCTGATCCCTGACCTGCCCCGTGCAGCCCTATGGTGGATGACAGCACAGCTCCCTTGCACCCCAGAGACCATATCCCACCAGCCCAGCTACCAGGATGCTCGGGAGATGGTGCCAAAGGCTTTGCAAGCAGATACCATCCAGGTGGTACCTGAGGAGAGTCATGAAGCCCCAGCTTCCTTGCTTTTGCCTGGTTCTACATTCTCTGTGACCAGCAGGATAAAGCACTACAGGGCAGGGCAGGGGAGCCTGCACTAACCCCAGCCATCTCCTCCTCTGCCTCACCATCCACGACAGAAAACAAAGGCTCAGCAGCTGTGCCTTTAAAACGGTTTCTCTTCCAAGTGCCCTGAAAAGTTGTTTAAGTTGCAAAGCATTACCTGGGGCTTTCGCATCAGGTTCTTAATTAGCTGAGACGATTTGCTTTGTCGGGGAATGGTTTCCACGAGCTCCTAAACAGCTTTTAATGTCAGCAGTCTCAGAAGGAAACGCCCTTCTTCTGGCGGTGAGTGCAGCACTGGGCTACACCTTAGCCCACCCCCGGCAATTTTCTCTGCATCACACAACCAAGCCAGGCAATTTTTAACGTTTCATATTCCCTCCCGCCGGTGCAGGCTGAGGTGTGCAGGCTGCTCTTTCCCTGGGTGCCTGCGGTGCTGGCAGGGGCACAATTGTGCTCTCAGCTCCTTGGCATCACCCTGGCTGGGAACTCCAGCTCCCAACTGGTGCTTACAGGGGAAGAGTCCCCGGGTTTGGCTGCGACAGCACCAGAAAGAGCAGGCGGCTTAGGATCACATCAGGGATTAAAACCATCGCCACTCAATTTGCAAACTACCCTTCAACAACCCAGAATCATAGAATGGCTTTAGTTGGAAAGGAACTTAAAGATTATCTAGTTCCAAACCTCTGCCTTGGGCAGGGACACCTTCCACTAGACCAGTTGCTCGAAGCCTCATCCAGTCTGGTCTTACACACTTGCAGGGCTGAGAAGGCCTGTGTGACGCAGAGAGAAGGTGACAATTCTCCCTTTAATGCTTGCTTACCCATGATTGCTCCTTTTGTGTATTTTCTACATCTCACTCCTCTAGGTGCCATTTTAAGCACCATATTTAGAACCTCTTGGCAAAGTACAAAGTACTAAATAATTTTGGATGTCCTTTTCTGAGAGGTAAGGCTTCACTGGAGCGAAGCAGTCTCCTGAGGGTATGGCAAAGCCGTGGCTGCCCTCTTTCTTTGAACTTCCACTCTGTGTCCCATTTCTCACCTGGTTCCTTATGCCTGGCTGGGATTGCCTTTAAAATTTGGGGGATTTAAAACTGGAATTAATTGGGTGACAGAGCAGTCACACGGATGCCAGTTGCAGGCAGCATTCCCCATTGTCGTTTTCCCATAGTGGAGGTGACCAGGAAGGGGTATGGGGTAGAGAATGGTGCTGTAATCCCCTCCATGTCTGTACTAGGAGATGGAGACATTTCCCAGCCACAGCTAGATCAAGCTGAATTAGGGAGAAAAAGATAATGGGGTAAAAACAAGGAACTCCAGAGACATCATCCTAGCAAATTACCAAATGGCTCTACAGAACTTGGATGTGCCAAGACCTTAAATCTGCTGTTTCACCCACAAACAGGCTGTGATGCACCAAACACCAAAGGAGGCAGGTACCCAGATGGACCCACGTTGGCAGGTGGCAAAGCTACTGAGCTAAGTAAGAGGGGCCAAACAGGATAGCACATCCTGTCCCTAAGGGGTTATTTGCTGCTCTTTGGTGGTGTGCTTGCACCACAGGCCAACGTTTCAGAGAAAAAAAGCTTCTATGAGAGCAGTCAATATCCTCAGGCAGCAGGCAAGCCTCTGGAAGCAGCCCTCCCCAGCCCAGCCCTTCGTCTCTCCTGTTTTATGAGCTTCTGAAGGGATGTTTCCTAAAATTCTCCAATTTTCTCAGGAAATTCTGGCACATTTGATGGAACATTTTATCCCTCACGGCTTCTAAAGCTTGCCTATGCCATCAGACCTTTCTCCAGCACATTCTGGGTTAACATCATTTAGGGCCACGAAAATCTTCAGAGGGCTGGAGCCCTCTTCTGTGAGGACAGGTTCTGAGAGTTTGGGCTGTTCAGCCTGAAGAAGAGAAGAATCTGGGGAGATCTTATTGTGGCCTTACAGTGTAATTAAAGGGGCTGATAAGGAAGATGGGGACAGACTACTAAGCAGGAGCTGCTGCAACAGGCCAAGGGGTGATGGGTTCAAACTAAAAGAGGGAGATCAGATATCATGAAGAAAATTTTTATGATGAGGGTTGGGACACTGGCACAGGTTGCCCAGGGAGGTGGTAGAAAGCCCATTCCTAGAAACATTCCAGGTCAGGTTGTTTCAGGATCTGAGGATCCTACTTTAGTTGAAGATGTACCTGCTCACTGCAGGGGAGTTGGACTAGATGACCTTTAAAGGTCCCTTCCAACCCAAACCAGTTCTATGATTCTATGATCATTTATTTATAGTTAAGGCCAGAGCAGGGGCAGGGTGAGAGACACATCCCTGCAGAGCCATATTTCAGCCCTGGGGGAAGTGAGACGTGCCCTTTGCCCTGGGAGCAGTCATGCCCATGGGCCCATTGCAGGTGCCAACAGCACGGTGCTGCATGCAGCCCAGCTCCTAGCAGGGCTTTCTGAGCTCCAGCATGGCCATGAGGGAAGGGGCCAAGGAGCACCTGACATGTGGCACGTGCGGAACACCCTTGCCCAGATGCCACTGTAGAGCTGTCACCACCATTTTGGGGGGCACATCTTGTGGTGGCAGAAATAACAAGTAGCAAAAGTAGTGGCAAGAGGAGAGATGGGGACTCCCCTGGCCCCACACATGGGCACTGGCTTACAAGTCAGCAAGCACTTCAAGATGCAGGAGCCCAAGCACTGGACAAACCTTTCCACCCTTTCATGAGAATAGAAACAGGATAAAAATCAAAGATGGGAAAAAGATTGTGATCACTGCAGGATCAAGCATAAGCATCTACATTAGTGCCTTGGCTTATAATTACAACCACTTACATCAATAACAGCACCTCCTCACCAACCCCTGCTATACTTCCCGTTATTGGACAAGAGCTGGTTTGCAGTCTCACGTGAAGAACCAGACTGTGGAAGCATCAGGCTTTGCAAGAAATCCTGTGTCAGCATCACAGAAACTGCAGCCAGGCTTTAGTCTGCCCAACAGAGTGGCTGCTGCTGGACACATTTTATAGCCAAAACCATGAGGGAGGTAGGAAACTGAAGTGGCTTCAGTGTAAATGGCAGGGTAGAGACAATGTTCATCCTTGATGATGAATATCTGCATCATTTTGGTTCACTAAAAGCTGGGAAATGAATGATGAGTGGAAATGCAGGGATGAGTCTTTCCTTCCTCTGTCCTGTGAATGGAACACACATGGAGGAAGCCAGGTTCCACAAGATCAAGGAGCCTTGAACAACAGCAGGAAGTTTTTAGGCAGAGGAAAAGGTAGAGGAACCCCTGGAGGGTCAAAGTTCCTATAAAGGTTTGGTACCCAACTCCTCTGAATGCCAACATGTGAGTCTCCACAAGCCATTCCAAGAATTTCCTTTGGGAGAGCAGAAAATAGGTATAAACAAACAATAAAATAATGTTTCTAGCACCTGGCATTTTGCCAACCAGACTCTGCCCTGGGGTGCCACGTGGGTACAGCTTCTGCGAAGACCTCACTCTTCCAGGAATCAAACCATTCCTGTGAAACTTTCTGCCTTTCAACTAAATAGCAAAATCAAGCAAAAGGTATTTAATCATGTGGTTCCAGACAATTCCTGACCCCACACCTGAAAAATGACTCAAAAGGTGGCCTTTTTCCCCCTGCAACTCTTAACCTGTTTGTTAAGAGATATTCCTGCCCTAAGAGGACAGCTGGAGTTCAGAGGCCTGTGAGGTGGCCATGGACCACACTAATAGGTGCACTGCCGAGCCTGAAAGTCAGCCCAGATAATGTAAGAATGAAACATTGCTCAAGATCTGCATTCAGACCTGCATGGGATCAGAGCCCTGATGTGCTTCAAAGGAAGAGCTTGCTTTCATTTTCTATTCCATTCCTGTATTTCTTTTTGGTGCAGCCTGGTACCATCCAGCTCATCAGCCCAGCAACCAGGCCAGAGGAAGAGAAGCAGGGGGAAGCAGCCAGCCACTTGCTGCACTTTCTGGCCTGCTCAGCTCTTCAGCTTTTAACATACTGTGAGGTTTTAGGATTTTAAATAAAAGGCTGAAGTGTCCCAGCTCATGTTCCTTGATCCTTGCTGCCACCCATATTGCCCAGCATGAGGATCACTGTATGCAGGGAACATGGCACCAGAGCTCTGTGGAATCCTGGGCACCATGACAGTGCAGAACCCCAACTCCCCAATGGTATTCATCGCCTGAGGCTTCCCTTCCAACTGGAGGAGAAAAGCCCTCTTTCCTGGAGACCAAAGGTTACACTGCCACGTGGGGAGACTCAAGGAGAGGGACAGCAATGGTGAGGGCTCAGCTCTTCGTCCTGCACCTCCTGGCAGTACCACAACTCTGATGGGATGAGGCTGTGTCCCTTCAGCAAAGCTCCACTGCCATTCATAAAATCATAGAATCATTTTGGTTGGAAGTGACCTCTGAGATCATTAAGTCCAGCTGCTGACCTAACACCACCGCACCCACTAAACCATGCCCCAGAGTGCCATGTCTACTTGGCTTTTTAACATTTCCAGGGACAGTAACTCCACCAATGCCTCAGGTAGCCTGTTGCAAAGCTTGACCATTCTTTGGGAAAGACATTTTTCCTACTATCCTACCTAAACCTTCCCTGGTACACTTGAGGCCATTTCCTCTTGTTCTATCCTTTGATATTAGCAAGAGGAGACCAACACCCACCTCACTCAACCTCCTTTCAGGAACTGTGGAGAGCCAGAAGGTCTCCTCTAAGCCTTTTCTTCTCCAGATTAAACAATCCCAGTTCCCTCAGCCACTCCCCATAAAACCTGTTTTCTAAACCCTTCAGCAGCTTCATTGCCCTTCTCTGGACATGTTCCAGCAACTCAATGTTCTTCTTAGAGTGGCCCAAAACTGAATCCAGTATTAGAAGTGTGGCCTCACTAGTGCTGAGTACAGGGGCACGATCACTGCCCTGGTCCTGCTGATCACACTACTGTTGATACAGGGCATCAATGGAGGAAGAACACAAACACCCAGGTGGCTGAGTCCCGAGCTCTGATTTGTGATCACTCTGTTAATGCCTTTTCTTTGTGCAGGTTTTCTCCCCTTGCCTAGCGGTGTTTTCTCCAACGCTCACTGTACTTCTCAGGAGATGAGATTTTATAGCCCTCGCCTCGCATGGCTTTCCCCACACACGTGTTGGCAGGAAAATAGGGCATCCCAGCACACAGCAAGGGCTGAATGCTGAACTGCATGATACATGAAACATCATTAAACCAGGGTGAAACCCTGCAGTGGTTTGAGTTGTAGATACCATAGAACTGTCTTTCAAGTCCTGTTGGCCCTTGGGAAAGGACACAACCTTCACTGACATGCACGTGGCTGGTGAAGGCTTGGGCTTTCTTCAGCAGCACGATATCAATGTGCCTCCAGTGCAAGCAGGCTGCACTACCCACGTGGGCTTGTCCTGCCCTTGGTCTTTACCAGTAAACAGCTTTGATATGGGAAGAAGGGAATCAACACAAGGCTGGCCTGAGCTAGCAATGCCCATCTCCAACACATGCATGTGCAGCTGGTAATCCCACCACTATTGGCTTATAGAATCATAGAATCATTTGGGTTGGAAAAGACCTTTAAGATCATTGAATCCAACTCTGCAGACCGAGCACTGCCAAGTCCACCGCTAAACCATGTCCCTAAGCACCACATTTAAATGTCTTTTAAATGCCTCCAGGGATGGTGACTCAGCTCATCCCACTTCCCTGGGTAGCCTGTTCCAGTGCTTATCAATTCTTTCAGTACAGTTTTTCCTAATGTGATGGACTTCTTCCCCAGCATGCCCACACACTTGTCAGCAGCCCCTCTCCTTATCTTTGTTTCATGGACCTGTACAGATGCTAAAGACCATAGATACAACTGCAAAATGCCACAGGGTTAACCAGGAGCAACGTTGCTTTGGAAGGTGGATCAACACCAACAAAATCAGTCCAGGATGCTCCCATCACAGCTGGAAAACCATCTCCACTGCAGCCCAGCCCTACAGTTGCCTCCCCCTCAGCCCACTGAGAAAGCCAGTGTTACGAAGCCAATTAAACGCTCGATTAAGTGTACCGACATGTTCCCAAATAAGGCACTAACATGGCATGTTGTAAAAAATAAAGACAGAAAGCAGAAAGCTCCAAGTTCTATCATGGCCTGTGAGCACATCAGGATAATCTGTGCCTGCTCCCAGGGGTAGAAACATGAGCTGAACAGCCAAATCCTCTCACCATCTCCAACAAAAAGAACTGTTTCCCTCTCTGCTCACTGCAGCTTCTGACTGAGACTCTGATTTTGTGGTTCCACCAGTCTTGTGGTCTTGCTGCTGGTGTCTGCTCAGGGCCCACATGCCTCCACCACTAGTCCCCATGGTGCTGCTCAGAGCATGCTGTTCCAGAGGTCCTCACCAGACGAGAGCTCCAGTGTAGACAGGAGCCCACACGCCCCATGGATCAGCCTGGATTCAAGAGTTGGTGCTGCCACATCCTGCTGGCTCCCAGTGAGTCCTCCCACCAACTTAAGCATCAAAGACTTGATCCAAGCAACACTATCCCTAAAGCAAAAACCTGGAGGCCACCAAGGATCCCCAGCCAACTCTGATCCCACCACTACGTCTCTCAGGGCAGAGATGGTGATAACCTGCTGACACTAAGTGCTAGTCCTTGCACTGGGGACTGCTCCTGGGCTTCTTTATCCACTGTTCAACACCAGACACAGCAGGAGCAAGAACGTGTGTCCAGACTGTCCTTGTCCTGTTGAGAGCTCCCATGCCTCCCCTGTAACCTCACACTCCTCCACTCCTGCTTTCCTGCAGCATCTCCTGCTCTTCACTGCACCTGGCACACCTTTAGGAGAACACCATGGGAACCTCTCACTTTGCCCCCCTGTCAGCTGTGTCTCTCAATAAGTTGTCAACTGAGGTTTTCTTTGGCTCCCTGCAAGTGGGGCTCATCTGATAAGGTACAAGGACATCTCTTGGGGTTGGTCCTGCAGTGGACATCAGTGACACAGCAGAGAGGCATGAGGCTCCAGGTCTGACTTGAAGAGCAAAGGCAGAAAATCCTGTGCTAGAAGCAGGTCCACCTGAACTCTGTGAATGAACTGAGGTTTTTTGCTCTTCAGCACTTATTAATAAAAACCTTTACACTGTGGCAGCTTTAGCTCATCCTGCTTCCTCTCCGTGCTTCTACTTTGCCTATTTTTGCTGCCTTCAACCCTTCATGTGTGCAACAGTAACTCTTTTCAAAGCTTCTCAAGGTCGAGAAAGTCCCTAACAAGGCACATTAGGGCAGTTATTGATCCTCTTTCTGTCTTTCCCAGAGTGCCTCCGAACTGTGACACCTCAGTCGGCAGATGGAAAGTTACTCAGGCCCTTCCCAGGTTGGTGAATTTTAATATTCATGGCACCTGACTCAAAAGAATATCAAATCCTCTTTCACTGATAGCCTTGTGTCTGTCTCTCCATCCCTGCTGCAAGGTCACAGTTCCTTCCTATTCGAGGATGGCTTCAGCAGGTTTCTGAAAGATAAGCCTGTGCCACAAAGGTTTCCTGGACAGAAAACCATTACCCCTTAGAGGCTGATTTGCAACACCTACCAAAATAAGTGTCTACAGGAAAAAACATCCAGAGCTTAGAGAGGATGGGAGCTGGCATGGAGACCTATCCATGTTATATGGGGGAAAAGCGCTTCCCTGAACAATTCCTTGGCACTCTAGGGAAGACTATAATCAATACTACACAGATGAAGTTTCACCATCAATTACAGCAGAACTAAATACAGGCTGCTGCCTAATGGGGCAACACTAGTCGCCCTTCACATCCCCAGCCTGAAGCAGCTCAGTGCAGCCAGAGCAGCCTCCCTGCTCCCCAGGGCTTGCAGTCACAACCTCAGGCCCACCCACCCACACTGGTGCTGTCTGTGGGAGCAATGGGTGGTGGCTGGGCACTCATGGCACCGAGCAGGGCTGCTACAATTCAAGACCTTGGGTCTTACTGGTTTGCCTGCAGCACCCTCTTGGAGAACACTGGCCAGTGGGTCTTTTACACCCCAGGTGGTTGTTGGGAGCAGGTGGCCATGCCTGGCCTGCCTGTGGGACCAAAGTAGCAGTGTGGGCAGCCATTCACCCTACAATGAGGTGGTGGTGGCTAGGAGAGCTGGCACAGAAGTCACCTGAAATCTCACAGGCTTTCAAGAAGGACATCTACAGTGGAGGCTCAGCTATGTCTGCCCTCATACCCACTTGACATCCAGCACCATAGGCTGGCCCACAGCAGCAATACTGATGCCCCAAAAGTCAAAAAGCTCTTTGTTTTAAGGCCAAATCTTTGCACTGCCTGCTCCACGATGAGTACTCAGGCTTTGTTCTTGATGTATCCACTGGCCTTCCCAGAAAGACAGCTCAGAAAGACACCTTGGCACTGCCTGCTCAGGCAGCTTGCTAGCCCAGGAGCACAACAGGCAGAGGCTCCAAGTCCTAGGGCACAGCAAATATGTTCTGGAAAACCAGCCTGGCATTGAGAAAGCATCATTCGCTTCAGCTACATCTTCATTTAGAAGCAAGAAAGGCAGAAATCCCTTGCCTGGCTTGGCCACTGTCACCCCTCTGAATTTATCACTTGGTTTTATGAGCCATTGAAAACAATCTGCAGGCATGGGCAGTGCTTCCTCCAGAGCATTCATCAGCGGGGGGCACAGACGGCTGGCGTCTGCTTGTTAAGAATATAACTGCATCTGCAGAAGAAAAGGAGTCTGGAGCTCTGGGCTTCTTTCTGATTAAAGAAAGGAACAGCAGTTCAGCAGTTCTTCAGATAATAGTCTAAGTGGCCAGAAGCTGAAAGCAGGTTTAGCAAGGCAAAGCCCAGCAACTGGAGTAGTCCTAGAACCTTCAAAGATGTGATCAGCAGAAGACAAGAGTCTGCAGCAGATGCAGAGGTCACACAGAAGCACAAAATTGTTTAGGTTGGAAAAGACCTTTAAGGTCATTTAATCCAGCCACTAACCAAACACTGCCAAATCACCACAAAGCTATATCCCTCAGCACCACACCTACGCATCTCTTCAATACCTCCAGGAATGGTGTCTCCACCACTTTCCTGGGCGGTCTGTTATGGCACTTGATAACCTTCTCAGTAATGAAATTTTTCTTGATATCCAACCTGACCCTCCCATGACACAAGTTGAGGCTGTTTTCTCCTGTTCTATTGCTTGTTATTTGGGAGATAAGACTGACACTCACCTCATTACAACGTCTTTCCAGTTGGTTGTAGAAAATGAGGTGGTTTCTCCTCAGTCCCTTTTTCTCCAAGCTGAACAATCACAGTTCCTTCAGCCTCTTCTCACAAGACTTGAGCTCTGGACCCTTTGCAAGCTTTGTTACCTTTCTCTGGACACACTCCAGCACCTCAATGTCATTTTTGGAGTGAGGGACTCAAAACTGAACCCATTATTCGAGGTGTGGCCTCACCAGTGCAGAGTGCAGGGGCATAATCACTGCCCTGGTCCTGTGTGCCATACCATTTCTGACCCAAGATAGGATGCTGTTGGCTTTCTTGGCCACCTGAGCACACTGCTGGCTCGTATTCAGCCAGCTATCAACCAACAAATCTAATGAAGAGAAGGCTGAGAGGGGATTTAATTAATATTTATAAATATCTGAGGGGTGGGTGTCAAGATGAAGGTGCCAGTCTCCTTTTGTGGTCCCCAGGTGATAGGACAAGGAACAACAGGTATAAGCTGGAACACAGGAAGTTCTGCCTCCACACGAGGAGAAACTTCTTTACTCTGAGGGTGATGGAGCACTGGAGCAGGCTGCCCAAAGGGGTTGTGGAATCTCCCTCTCTGAAAATTTTAAAAACCACCTGGACATGTTCCTGTGTGGTCTGCCCAAGGTGATCTTGCTTTGGCAGGGGGGTTGGACTAGATGATCTCTCAAGGTCCCTTCCAATCCCTAATATTCTATGGATTCTATGATTCTAATGGACTTCTGCAGAAAAAAACAGCAGTAGGGTCCACAAGGGCTGAACAGCCACAGAAAGGTGGACTGTACACCCACGTACACTGTGCCTCACCCACCTGACAGGGCTCCACTCTCAAGTCAGCCTACTCTGCCACCATTGTCCCCCAACGCCACTTCAACCCCCAGTGCTTGCAGAAGGAGCCAGCAGAGAGCTCAGCATTGCCCAGCCTGGCAGCAGGAGGCAGCTTAATTACAGCGGGTTAATCAGCAGAGAAAACTCCTGAGTCAGAGCGAGCTGTTAATTACCAACTGTAAAAGGATTGCAAGGCTCGCTCCAGCAAAGCCAACTTCATCTCGCGCTGTCGTATGCAATGCTCTCGGTTTGACCTGAATATTTATACCCCTGGGGCTGGGGCATTTTTCAAAAACGAGTTTTCAATCGTTGAGTTTCTACCCAAAAATTCAAGAGAAGCCCAGCAACTGCTGCACTCCATGACCCACAACTCTGGTTATCTCTTCCTCCTGCAGGCAACTCCAGGGTCTAACTCCCTGCCCATCCTTCAGCATGGCACCTTGCTCCTCCTCCTGTCCCTGGAGAGGGGACCCAGCTGTTGTCTAAGTGTCCAGCTGAGGCCTGAGGATCCTGCCAAGCTGTCAGCATAGGATGCCCCATTTCAGGGGAAACAGCCTCAAAAGAGTGACTGACAACAGCTGCTCCCTGCTACATCAGGGGCTGCAAAGCATGTCTGTTGGTACCCTTTGGCCCTCTGAGCCCAGTAGGAATAACTGGACCTGAATTCACATGAAAACTTTAGGTGCCTGTCCCTGCTTATTGCCCACCTGCCACGTTGCCATGTGTGAGCAAGCAGCTCTTCAGGAAGGGTTTCATTCCTCCAGTGAAGAGGTAGAGCATCACGTGGAGGAAGGACATGGGGCTCTTCAGGATGGTAAGCTCCAGATCCCCACCATGGACACTGGCTGTGCTCCAGAGGGCAGGAGGCATGCTCTTCTCAAGGCACCTCCACCCTGCTTTTCCCCCTGGAAGGGGCTGGTGAGGCTGCCCAGGAGCCACATACGGCCCCAGACGCCAGACTGGGGCTGGGATTTCTACCCTAGGACAGTGCTGAGCTGTAGAGACTCTCTTAACCCAGCTAATCCTCTTTGGCTGGGAGCTACCAGCTAATTACATTCCCAGCGAGAGCAGGGACCCTTGGAAAGGGGGCAGGGAGGCATGGCACACCAGGACCAAACATGGGCTTGTGGCTACTGGCTCCCACCTGCAGCTAGGGCAGGTGAGGCCAGAGCTTGATGCTCTGCCTGCTTGCTCTTTCCTCTTCTATGATTTTTTTGGTGCTGATCAAAATAATTTTGGCACAAAACCTTTCCTTGGCCTCCTTTCTCTAAGCCATTCTCTGGCTGCCAGCAGTGACACCCTGCTCTGCACAAAGGCTGATCTTGCAGTCTTTTCTATCTAATTGAACTCCCTTTCTCACAGGTGTTCCTCCCTGCAGCCAAGCACAGGAGCTGCTGCGGTGACTTCTGCAAGTAGGCCAGCCTGGCCCCATCCTCAGCATCAGCATCTTCATCATACCCTGGGGAGCCTTTCTGCTCGGGGTTCAATTTTCCCAGTGGGAGGTCTTGGAGCATAATGGAAAGAGAGGCTTAGGGCTTTCTGGAAAATATCTGATATGATGACTCAAGGTCTTTGCAAGAAATCCATCCTAACAGGCTTGTGGTTACCTGGCTGCAGGTACAAGGAGAGCAGCAGAACATGTACCATGAAGGACTTACGTGAACACTGCTTCTGCATCTTGTTGATTTGTGATAGCACATCCGGGATAACCTCAGCATAGGGGGGATTGGAAGGGACCTCTGGGGATCATATAGTCCACCCCTCCTGCTAAAGCAGGGGCATCCAGAGCAGGGTGCCCAAGATCACAGTGTCCAGCTGAGTTTGGAATCTCTCAAGAGAAGGAGAATCCACAACTTCTCTGAGGAGCCTGCTCCAGGGCTCCAGCACTCTCAATATAGATACAATACATGGATGTGATACGCATGTTGGATATGATATATCCATATAATAAGGAATCTAACAGCACTGAATGGTGAGACCAGAAAGGGAGATGCAGCAACACACCCATGACCACACAAGTGTTTTAAAAAAGGATGATTTTCATAATGCGTGGGGAAGGCAAGAAAACAAATGCAGTTTCAGGGCCTGGATGTGGGCTGGTGAGCATCACAGAGCATAAGAGGACCTCTCTTGAGGGTAAGGCACCTGTTGGAAGGTCATGGTCTGGCACCCAGGGATCATTTGCATTCTTGAAGGGAACTTGTCACCACTCCTGTTTCAGGCTGGTTAATTAGGCAGAGGGGCATCCTGCCATGTTATTTAGTGACACAACATGCATAGTACATTGGTTGCTTAATACAAAACCCGTGGAGTCAATTGGGGTCACGCAGGGTTACCAGGAGAGCATCATGTGAGAGCAGGGCAATCACGGTGTGAGTCAGCTCTTAGTAGACAGCCATAAACAGGCCTGATTCCTCAAATCCCCAGGGAAATGGCCCAGCACTCACTTTTTCTGCAATGCTGCTGCCTGCATGGCACAAAGCTGAGGCTGTAGGGAATTTGGGAGAGCCCCAGAGTGCCGGCTCTGACTTGGTGGGCACAGCTAGCTCGTGGTGCTGTTGCCAGGAGCCAGCTCCTGGAGGAGGTGTGATGAAGTAGGAGGAAGCTCCAGACACCTGTACTTCTGGTAATTCATGTAAACAACTTATTTAAAGCTGGGTAGCATGTTATCATGGTGAGGAAGCACAAGTGGAGGACAGACTTTCGGTCCCTGCTGGTCCCCCATAGCTTCCAGAGCCATGGGCCACCATGGGCCACTGCAGCCCTCATCTTTCTCCTGATATGTGCTGCCAAAATGCCATGCTGCCAAAATGCCATCCTCTTCTGACCATAACTGCCATGATCCAGAGCCAAGGGAAAGTGGATCTTATGGGACCTCTGAGCTTGGAGGCACTACCCAGCTCCTCACAGGCAGAATGCTCTTGGAGCAACCTTCCCCTGAAACAGACTACACAAGTGCCCACAGCAGTGCAAAGGCAACAAGGGACATGAAAGTCACCTTTGCTTTTGGTGGCTTGGCACCGAGGCAGCTCAGCTGCTGAGTCCACCAGAAAAAGCAGCACCTTCACTGTTCTTTTCTCTTTTGCTAGGTTTGAGTGCACTTGGCTGAATGAAGTGCCGGTCGGTGAGGAGGCAGCTCCTTGGATACCTCCCCAGGCGGCTGCAGAGGGTGGGAGGGGATGACAGAGACCTGGAGCCTCCGACTCCATCTTTAGTTCAGGAGTAGGATGGGGATAAAAATACCATGGGTAAATAAGAATGCATCTTTCCAGGGAAATTAGAAGGTTTTGGGCACTGCAGATAGGGGCGAAAGCCATTCCTGTTTTCTGCACCAGTTTTCTTCTCCCTATTTCATAACAGCAGTGGTCAGACAGCAGCACCTCCTGCACCCCTACCACTACTGAGTGCAGCTCAGAAGTTGGACCAGGTGTCCCTCCTGATGTTGATTGTGTTTTCAGCTACTTGGGACCTGTCACATCCTGCTGGTTGCCCGTCCACACACAACCAGCTGAAACACACACAGACATGCAGCAGAAGGTCTGCTTCCAGCTGTGTGAAACAGCCTAGCAGTCTCACCTCCATGGCAGGCTGGTACATCTCATGGGGTCTCTCTGCATGCAGCTCCTCCATACTTCTCCATCCCCTTCTTAAAGATCTACTCTGGCCACAAGTTCTCTCTAAGACCCACCTCAGCCACTCGTGGGGACTATTCTTTAACAGATGTGATGAAATTGGAAGTCGGCACATGCTGAAGCACTTTGGTTAGTAAGTGTTAGAATGCTCTTCACCCTCAGCATTATACAGGATACAGGATGTTAGGGGTTGGGAGGGACCTCTGGAGATCATCCAATCCAATCCCCTTGTCAGAGCAGGACCATATAATCTAGTGCAGGACACACAGGAATGCATCTAGACAGGTCTTGAAAGTCTCCAGAGAAGAAGACTCCACAACCTCTCTAGGGAGCCTGTTCCAGTGCTCCATGACCCTTATAGTAAAGAAGTTCTTCCTCATGTTGAGGTGGAACTTCCTGTGCTGTAGTTTACATCCATTGCCCCTTGTCCTGTCCCTGGGCACAAGTGAGCAGAGGCTGTCCCTTCCTTCTTGACACCCAGCCCCCAGGTATTTACAAACATTTATTAAATCCCCTCTCAGTCTTCTCTTTTCCAGACTAAAAAGCCTCAGGTCTCTCAGCCTTTTCTTATAAGGTATGTGATGCCACCAAGAAGCTGGGGTCCTCAGGAAAGCAGTGCTCCCAGTCTTCTCTCCAGCTCCCCTTGTACTACTGGGCTCACCCAGCCCCACAACAACTTGTGCTCCATACCCCTCACCAGCTTTGCCCAGGCTCCAGTGGTACATACAGAGCATGCTGCCCATCTCACCTCATGCTCCTCTGCACATACTAGACCCAAACTCAAATCTCCTTGTTAGTTTTCACACAACTTCCAAGGGCAGCTTACAGTCAAGGTCCTAATTCATAAAGCAGTTAACGGATCAAGCCTCACTACTTCAAAGAGCCAGTTCTGGTATTTGTGCAAATCTCAAGGCTTGGGACAAGCTCATGTGAGCTGCAGGCAAAAAGAGGATCAGACCACAGAAAGATTTTCTCAGAAGATCAAGGAAACCTAAAGCCCTACTGCATTAACAGATCTTGTAATGTTTCCCTCTCCTCAGAAAGTTTTTGTTAAGAGCATTGCCAGCTCAAGTGCTGCGTTTCTTCCTCAACTCTTAAAAAAGAATAAATCCCATAAACCAATCCATCCATTCTGAGCTGGATAATCATTCTGTCCAAAGGGAAACAAAACTGAAGGCATCACAAAGCCCAGATGGGACCTTGATGGGGGTATTCACTTGTGAAGGTGCTCTGTGTGGATATCTCAGTGATGAGCAGCAGCAAGAAGCCCCAAGATGGACATATGTGCAAGAGTGAGGTTGCCAAAGGTATCTGAAGGTGTTTACTTAAGAGCCGAGGTCCAATCTTCAAAACATGACATTTAATCCCAAGTGTCAGCTAGTGACCCTGGAGACAAGCACTGGAAAGAGGTTACCTTTCCACTGTACCTGCAGAAAGCACAACGTTATCAGCTACAACCTAATCCCAAATTAATTCTCTAATTAATTAATTAACAGGTGGGTGCCAAAAGGAGCACATTAAAGCCACCTCACTAACCTGTGAGTTTTCTGAAGCCTGCAAACAGATCATTGCCCAAGGACACGCCAACACAGGGCTCCAGCCCTACTCAAGGGACTTAGCATCTGGACACCACCTTTTGTCACCCAAGCCCTTAGGGTAGGAAGCAAGCAGTGGTAGGAGCAACGAGCAGAATGTTTCCCCTGAAAGAGCATCATGCATGAGCAGGAGGCCATCTGATGAGCTTACACGTCCCCGTGCATGCTGCACACCACACCAGGAGAGCAGCCCTCCTCCACCATGAACGTGACGATGAGCAGCAGCAGCTTCAGGAAGAAGAGAAAATTACTGAGTGTAATTGAAACTGCAGGGAGGAGCTAGGGACATAAAATGTAATTATCTGCCACGGAACAGAGCCAAGATTAGCAGTCCTACTTCTGGCCATTTAAAGTTCCCATTAACTTTTCCACGTGCTGATGATACTGGGTTTGTGTCTTACTGGCTGCCAGATGCAGCACTTTCAGAAGAAAGCTCTGGACCTCCTCTCCTAAGTGTATTGAGTTGCCTGTGGAGGAGGGAATGGGGGTCTAGATTGAAGGATACAGAAGATCTTTCTCCCTAGCTACCAAGGGGGAAGGAGTGGGAAGATGCTCCAGATGAGTCCCAGTTTCACCACACTTCTCTCCAGATGCCAGTGGCTACAGTTGGCAAAGGTGCTTTTTGGTCACATCCAAACATCTCCACATCCATTCCACGCTCAGCCCATTCCTCAGGCACAACACAGTGAGGCCCTTGCCTCCTGGAGAGGGCAGTAAGCTCCAAAGGGCCAGTGAGTGCCCTCAGCTGATTTGAAACACTCTACCACTGTCTCCTCTATTCCATTTTCCTTGTGACCTCACCGTCTGAGGAGCTGCGTAATTTCCTTCAACAGAGTCATCCTAAACTTGGTCAAGGTGTCCATCTACAGCACCAGGAGGGGGATGCTTGCTGGAGACCAGCACCTGCACAACCTCTTTCTACTTTCTTGCTACTGGACACCTCCAAGGAGCAATGGGCACTGCTTAGTGGTGCCTCGAACAATGGCCACCCCTTCCTCTGCTTCTTGCATGAAACCAGCATGAAGTTGGTGCACACATATGAAGCCTGTGTTTTTGTCAAGAAGTGGAAGACCATGGCCTCCAGCCCTGGGGCTCCCCCTGGGATGAACTTCACTTCAGCAGCTTCTTAAAAGCTTTTTTATACCCTTGACGGAAAATGCATCATCTTTTCTCCATTTTAAGCTCCAACCCTTCAATTGGAAGATGCCCACCCCCACCAGCTCTCTTACCTCCACCAGGTGAGGCGTGGGGTTGAAGCCGCACATGTTGCAGACCTGCTGCCGGCAGGTTGTGCAGGTATTGTAGTTAGGGGGCTCGCTGGAGCCCACGTTGATCTCCGCTTTGCAGAGGGGGCACAAGACCTTTGCTTTCGGCACTTCCTTTGGCTTGACGCCCTGCTCCGGCTTGCTCGGCTTCGTGGCTGGTGTGGCACCAGCCCGGCCCTGTGCCCCTGGGGCTTTGGGACCAGCTTCTTTGCTGGCATCACTGAACACGATTTTTGGAGGCACTTTGCCAGGAGACGCCTGGCTTGGAGGGGGTGCTTCTGGCTGGACAGACATAAGCGTGCTTGCCTGGGTCAGGAGGGACGCCCCGAAGCCAAAGAGCTTCCCTGTGAGCCCCTCCTGAGGCTGCTCTTGTGCTCCAGCCCCAGGGGCTGGGGCAACTGGCTTTGCCCCCACGTCTCCCGTCATCTTTCTCTGCTCAGAGGAGGAAGGCTTGGCTTGCTGATGCTGCGGGGAGGACCTGGCTGCCTCCTGAGGTTTTGGCTGGCCTTGGCCGGGCGGTTCCCTCTGCGGTGTAGTGGGTTGAGGTTTGGGTGGCTCAGGTGGCAGGGTGCGGGTGGCTGATGGGGACTTATCCACAGCTGAGGGTGTCGGGTGCTTGGCTGGGGAGTGGGAGGGGGATGGTGAAGGAGAGTGAAGCTGCTGCTGGCTCTTGGAGCGAGGAGCGGTGGTCATGTCCATCCCCAGTGCCCGCTGCATCTGGCAGTTCAAGCACAACCATTCCTTCACCTGCGAGACAAGGAGAGGACACAGGCATTGAGCGGTGGGCAGGACGCCCTAGTGCGCCCTCGGGTTCCCCTGAACAAACCCTGTGTAGCTACATGAACGAGCATCAATCCCCAAGAAACATTTTGGTACCACATTCTGCAGAAGAAGTCTTGCCGCCAGGGTGGACAGACCCCATCTGTCACAGGTACCCACTGCACAACAGCTGCAATTAGCCTTGGCTTGCTTCCAAGGCTTCTGCTGTAAAGCTGCTGCTAGCCATGAGGCTCTGCTGCAGGCAGCCTATTATGTGCCTCTCCCAGGGGAGAGAGGCCTTCCTGAGGACTCCCAGCCCCATCAACTCCCTACAACAAAGCGGGTGAAGGGTCTAGAGACCAAGTCCTATGAGCAGTGGCAGAGGGAACTGGGGTGTTTAGTCTGGAGAAGAGGAGGCTGAGGGAAGATGACTTCTGTACAAGTACCTGAATAATGCTGTGACGAGGTGGGTGTTGGCCTCTACTTCCTAGTATCAAATGACAGAATGGGAGGAAATGGCCTGAAATTGTGACAGGGGAGGTTTAGATGGGATATTAGGAAAAACTTTACAGCAAGAGTGGTCAGGCATTGGGACAGGCTGCCCAGGTAGGTGGTGCAGCCACCATCCCTGGAGGTGTTCAAGAAAGGTGTGAATGTGGCACTTCAGGACATAGTTTAATGGCCATGGTAGTGTTAAGCTGATGGTTGGACTTGATGCCCTCAGGTAACACCGTGAGGTGTCTGAGGCTTCCCCAGGGCCAGCAGACATCACTTCCCTGGAATCAGTGAGGTGGTTGTGATATATCAGCCCAAAATTGGGCACTGCGACCTGTAAGGGACAGCAGGGAGCAGGTTCTTTTTGCCTGACACATCTGCATTGCTGAGAGGGCAAAGGGTTCGCTGGGCAGTCAATGGTTGATTGTCACTCTGTCAGGAGCTTTTGGATGCAAATGGAAAATATAATGCTTCCTGGCTAAGTGGTGATAAATGAAAGACTTCCCCCCTTGAGAGACATTCCCTGTGACACGTTAATGTCTGAATTAAGTTAATTAAAGAGGCTGTGTGAAAGCTGTGAGCTTTTCCATACCAGGAATCCCCAGGATGCTCGGCAGCCATAGAAATGCGAAGATACAGCACAGTCAGCAGGACAGCCAGTCCTGCCTCCAAAAGATTTCTCTAGGACTAGCAGCTAAAGTGGCAAAAAGGGCTGGAGTATTCCCAAAAAAACAGAGCAAGATCCAAGAGAAGTGGATGCAGAGTCTGGCATGAGCTGCAGCACCCAACACCTCCCAGTCCCTACACTATTCTGTGGCTACACATTCATGGGGCCAGAATGTGCCACAGGAGCTGTGGATTTTCCTGCCTTCCAGCTTTTAGGAACTGTTTCCCCACTGCAGTGTTATGGGCACAGAATCACAGAACACATTGGGTTGGAAGCAACCCTCAACGGTCATCTTGTCCAACTGCCCTGCAATGAGCAGGGAAATCTTTAACTAGATTGGGTTGCTCAAGGTCCAATCGAGTTTGATCTCAAATGTCTCCAGGGATGGGGCCTCCACCACATCTCTAGGCAACCTGTTCTAGTATTTCACTACCTTCATTGTGAATATCCAACCTAAATCTATCCACTCTAGGTTAAATCCTATCACTACAAGTCCTTCTATACAGTCCTTCCCTAGCTTTCTTGTAGGTCCCCTTCAGATACTGAAGCACTGCTATAAAGTCTTACCAGAGAAGAGTGCCAGAATCACCTCTCTGGGTCTGCTGGCCATGCTTCTTTTGATGTAGCCCAGGATATGATTTGCCTTCTAGGCTGCGAGTGCCCATTGCTGGCTCATGTCCAACTTCTTGTCCACCAGCACCCCCGAATTCTTTTCTGTAGGGCTGCAGATCTCATCATCCCCCAGCCTGTACTGACATCAAGGACTGCCCCAACTCAGGTGCAGAACCTTGCACTTTACCTTATTGAATCTCATGAGGTTCTCCTGAGCCCTCTTCTCTAGCCTTTCTCACTCCCACTAAGGGTTGGCTTAATCCTTGCTGCAGAGACAGCAATGGCCCCATTGCCTTGCCCAACCCCACATCTCCAGGGCTGCGTGGCCATCTGGTCCTAAATTTGGAGGCATGGATGCTACACAACAGATTTATAACCCAGTGACAGGATTTTTGTCCCCTGCACTCCAATCACAGGCATGTTTTAACCACTTTCTGCATCAGAGATGCAGTCAAATATTTTGGGGGGTCCTGAGACAGGACACGAGGGGGAGTTCCTCAGAGGGGATGCAGATACACACTAAATCTCTCTTTACAGGTCCTCTCCCTAGAGGGACTTTCAGAAAGCCCAGTCTACAAATAATAAACCTTTTAAAATAGAGGAAATTCAGATAAATTAGTAAAAATGGATCAAAATTGAAGGGGAGGTGCAGGAAGAAGTTTCCACCTGGCTGCTATGTCCCTTCCAGTCTCTGCTCAGCACCCAGCTACTCATTGGGCTGCTGAGAGCTCTGCATTGTCTCTTAGCCTCCAGCCAAGCTCTTTCCATCACCTTACAAGCCTGGTTGTGCACCAGCTCTGTGCTCTTCTCAGCCTTCACAGTGCTGGCTTAGCTCCCATGCCACCATCCCCACCAGCCTCTGCTCATGGATTTCACTCAGCCAAGTGAAGAGCAGCCCCAGTTTTTCCTCAGCAATTTTGAGTTCCATCATTTTTGCTCCAAGATGTTCCAAAAGATCCCCATCATATTCAGGTCTTGACAGTATTGCTTTAATTTTGACAGTTTCTTGTGGTATCTCTGTCTCTCTTCTACCATACAGAACTCCTCATGTTATTTTTGGTCTCTCACTCTCTGGAATTTCTTCCCACTATTCTATTTCAGGAGAGTGTCTCCCAAAATCCCATCAGCTTTGCCCGCCATCCCCATCAGCTCTGATTAAGGGAGAACCAATCCTTTCCATTCGAATTCTTTCTCCCTGCAAAGTTCCCAGTATCTGAGGAATGCAAATCTTCCCTCTCCACATAATCTCCTTACTCACACTTTAAGCAAGATAAAAACTAGGAGAAGAGGACATCTCTGTGTGCATGTAGATTTTAAGGAACCATGACCATCAGGTCAACAGCAAAGGACACTCCACACCCCTGGCTTTGTGTAGCCTGTATTTGCTGTAGCCTGGCACAAGACTTAGTTTACTTTCTGGAATGGGAAAACCACTTTGTCACTCTCCTCCATAAACTTCCAAACCATCAAACAAAATATTGAGGGAATTCAATTGGCTCCTCTCAACTGTCTGCCAGCTTCAGTGAGAAGTGTGTGCTGCCGGTGGATACTGAACAGCTACAACTGTGTCACTTCATCCCCTGCCTGCCACACACGTGGTGCCCACTTTGCCCCGGGCAAGGTTTGTGTAGGAGAATTGCTACCAGGAGGTGCCATTCCCAGGTCCCATGGCCATGCAAGCGGCTCTTGGACAAGCCCACTAAGACCTTCCTGAGCTGAGGAACAACATTATTATCTGAACTTTCTCAGTGTCCCAAACAAACCTGGTTCATCCAACCAAGACAGAAAATGTCCAGGGGGTGTTGGGATGGGGTAGGCACCATCAATCTACTCTAAGTGACTTGGTGAGCAACTGTTGAGGAACATTTGTCCTGAGGAGCAGAAGGCTGCAGGGAATACAGTGGGGCTACTTGTTCCCAGAGCAAGCATCTGAAACGTGAATTCAGTTGGAGATTATCACAAACTGCCAGGCCAGCCTTTATTGATGCAACTGATGATACAATGTGTGGATTATACAGATCAAAGACATCTTAAAGTATCCTGGGGGAAGATAGTAAAGAGGAAGGGCTAACTCATTTTGCCAAAGATCTTCCCCCAAGAAAGAGAAAGGAGGACAGAAAAGCCTGGGTGTAACTCTTTATTAATCTAATCCCTGAATGTTTTTATTTAGTGGAGAATGGGGCAAATAAGACACAGAAACAGATCAAAGAGTGGACTGTGTGGTTGGCTTGCATTGCTGTCCTCTAAACATTTCTCTTCTTACCTGAAGACTCATCACATGGGGGAAGATGTTCAGAAAACAATAGATAAATAAGGGAGAGGAATATGAAAACGATTGATCTGACTACTTCTTCATCAATGCTAAGAATCCTGGTAATTAGCATGAGGAAGTGTCTCTCAGTGAGAGGAGAAACACCCAACACTATTGAGCGTCACCCTCTGTGAGTGCTGCTGTGACTGTTCTACGCCAAAATAAGGGGAGGTAAAACTGTGCTCTCTTGAACAGTTGGCCACGCCAACCTCCTTCACCCAGGAAATCTGACTGGGGGAAACACTGAAAAATACAAAGAAAATGGTGATATGGACGATAGCTCTGAAACCAAGCTGATGCCTCAATGAACAGCAAATGAGGCCAGCTAAAAGTGAAGGTGGCTGCTGTGCAAAACTGAGAGCATCAGCAAATGTCAGAGCTCAGCACACCAATGTCAGCTGGAAAGCTGGGAAGTGCTTAAACCTTCTGAAAACGAAAGAGCTTCAGGAAGAAGTCTCTGGGGGAGCTGAAGGAAGGATTGATGGAGGGCGTTAGGGACAAAGGCGATCCTAGAGAGGACAAGGGTCCATCACTGGGTGGAGCTGGTAAAGCTGCTAATGAGACAGATATGATGGACATGCTGTAATTACTGTTACTGAACATTTGGGGAGAAGCAGGATAACACTCATTATGAGGATGAAGCATTTCCAACTTATTAGCAATCGAGAAGAACATTCAACAACATCTCCCAGCACCAGAAGATACTTAAATTTGGCAGGTCTGAATAATTTTGCATCCAAGAGATCTAAGAGAGCTGAGAAAACTGCTGTGTGCTGATGTTCATTTTTAAGAGGAAATTTTAGAAGACTGGAAAAGTCTTCTGCTTGAACATCCACGGCTGTAAAGGTATGGCCTGAATGTGACAGCTAGCCAGACATCTGTCCAAGACAGAAAGACAGCCCTGGATTCAGACAGCAGAGAACTGAAGGACATGGAAATGTGGGTTTAGGAAAAAATAGGTCACGGTGAACAAACCTGATTTTATTCCCTCTACATTTGATATTAGTAATGCACAGAAGCAATATTCCTGATGTCCAAAAGGTGTTTTGACCCAGTAATGCGTGACATGCTGACAAAAAAAAAAAAAAAAAAAAGGCACTATAAAATATGAATACTGGATATGCTCAGTGGATTTTGGACTAGTTACCTGGCTGACCTGGCAGACAAGAAGGATTTATCACTGCTTAGGTATCTCTCTCCATAGTGAGGCCTTGACCTCACTACAGCAACACCACTCACAGGCAGTAGATTTTGGTAAAATGATCAGTGCTGATGAAGACAAACCTCTGCTGCCTGGCAAACCTGTGCTCACTCCCAGCTGCAGGTAGGAGTGAGAAGGTGGCTCAGCCTCTTCTTCCAGCCCCAAGGGACTCTTTCCAGGGCCCTCAACCGTTCCACACCGACATTTTAAGGAGATTAGTAAAACGCTGTGGGAGATACAGACCGGATCTGTAAGAGCGAGCCTAGGGATGCAGAAAATGTCTGAAAGGAAAGAATTACAGAGGTTGATCTTTTTCCTTTATCAAAGAGAAGATTAAGAAGTGACTTGATTACGACATAGCAGCACATTGAGGGGAAACAATATCAGGTACTAAAAGGTTCTTAATTAGGCAGAAAAAGGCATAAAAAGAACTAATGACTGGAAATTGAAGCCAAATATACTAAGCATCACTTTTAACAGCAGATGTTTCTAACCATTACAGCAAATTATACACATGCTGTTGGGCTCAGCAGAAGATTCAGGGAGGTAAAGCTTGAAGGCCTTTCATCTATAGGGTACTTTATACCTGTAGTCATCTCCAAAGCTCTGCAAGTCTGAGCCTCCTCATCTTTACTGACATTGGGTATGTCTGTATCTAGCATCTGACCAGCCTCAGCCTCACATACAACTCCCAATGCATCAACAGCCACTAGCTTTACTCTTCCCCTGCAACATCCCAGACTGTTCCTCTAGACCACCTCTCAAACCCTGTTGTTCCCCAGTGTGTGGACAGGTCTGCAACTGATGGCCCTTGCAGAGTCACTGCTGCCAGATGTGCCTCCCCTTTTCAATGCCATCCTGCAGCTGCAAGCATCGACCATCTGCAAATCCCACTAGGAATGAAAACTTTCCAATCTGCATTTCCTTGCAAAAATTATAGCAGGAACACACACAGCACATGCTGGCCCTGCCCAGGGCAGATTTAAATGCCAACAGGAATCACAGAATTGTTTTGGTTGGAGAACACCTTTGAGATCGTCAAGTCCAACCACTACCTAACTGTACCAAGGCTGGTGCTAAACCATGTCTCTCAGCACCACATCTTTGAGCCTTTTAAATGCCATCAGGATGGGGATTTGATCACCTCCCTGGGGAGCCAGAGAGTTACAGATGGATGGGAACAAGCATGGTGGGCTAGATTCTGACCCTCTGCAGAGGGGTGCAGTGAAGGAGAGCAGTAGTACAGATGTGGGACCAAAAAGCCTCCGTGTGTGCTGCAGCTTACTGTGTCCTGTAGAACACACAAAGAAAAGCATTCTGTTAAAAGTGATCTGAAACAATAGCGACAGCTTGAGTTTATAAAGCTTCTAAAGTTATTCTAACACCACCTATTTTAGGAAACTATATGGAAACAGCTTGTCCCCTGGATTTGTTACCAGGAGATGCAAGGGAGTGCTGGTAATGCTCAGGTTGGTTCTCCTGAGGTAAGACAATCCAGATCTGAAAGTATCTCAAGTATAGAATTCAGCCTATGCACTAGACAGAAGAAGCTTTAAAATGAGTTGTAAGCAGAAAAAAAACTTCTTAAATGAGCATTCAAGAGCTCTTCAAGCCAAAATTTAGGATTATAATGAAGAATAATTCTGTCTTTGCTGAGGGTTGGTTATTTTGGATCATTTGAAGGTCATCCAGGATGCTATCCATGAAGATAGCAAACCCCAAAAGAACAGGAGAGCATTAGATGACTATATTTAAGACTTTGGAGACTTGTGATTGAATACCTTCTCACAAGCTCTACTCATTTAGAACACTTCACTGTGACCAAAGCCATCTGACCTTGTAAGCTTATACTCCCCTGTATCAAGGAGGCGGCACTTCAGGAGGACAGTCCATTTGACATGTTTTAGATGGTTCTTGGAAGCTGGGAAGAACAGCTCCCAAGTCATCTCAAATCAAGCATGATCAGTCCCACCCATGATGGATCACTTTGAACAGGATGAAGCAAAGGAGCTTTGTTCAGCAGAAGACAAAACCCATCCTCCTCCTCCTCTGGTATGAGACAACAAGGTACACAACTAGCTGAAAAATAAGAAGCTACATTCATGGGAAACAAGAGGAGAAAAGGAGCGTGGGTTTTCTCCAAGTTGCCCAAAATATGTGTATTTAGTATTCTACAAAACTGGAACTCCTGAAATAAAACTCCACGTTTGGCGTGTTTTGGAAGAGCAGGACAAGAAGCTCTCAGCAGGAAGTCTTCATCTCAGGGAACCTGGAGCAGGCACCTGCCTTAGAGCCACCACTCAAAGCCAACCCTCAGCAGATGCACCCCAGGACCAGGGTCAAAGCTCCCTCCTCTGCCTTTTGCAGCCAGCAGTGTAGCCAAAACTAGATGAGTATAAAAATAACCAAAGCTGGAACTGGGTAACGAAGGTAGTGTGTTAATCAGGCTAATAGGAAGGCTCAATGCCAAGGATCACTGAGTGGATGAAGAAGGCCTTCATTAATGGGTGCTACTGGCTTATCCTGGAGAAACACTGCAACAGCCTGGCCCCTCCCAAGAGCTGCGAGAGCTGCCAGTGACCTGCCTGAGAGTGTCCTTACGTGCCTTCGATTCATCAGCTCTGCCTGCAGATGAAGAACCGTCGTGTCTCATGAAATCAGCCAGTCAGCGAAATGTCCCTTCCCCTCCATGCCTCCTGGATCTGCTCTGGAGGAGCTCTCCAGGGGGCACATCTTGTGTCCTACATTGCCATGCTGAAATCTGCCAAAGCCACGTACTCTGCCATTAAAGCAACATCCCGGTCCAAGAGAGGAGGCAGAGCTAGAAGGCAGCCCTCGGCTAGAGAACAGAGAACAGCAAGCTGTGGTGGGTAGCTGGGATGCTGCTGGGAAGGCACGAGGTGGGAATGGCTGTAGGAGAGCAGGGAAAGCTCAGCAAATGTGGGAAGAGCTGCTGATGCATGGAAAAAGCTAAAGGTACAGCATGCAGAAGGCTTCCCACACTATGTCAGTCTGGCTGGTGGAGCCTATGACAAATACAAATATATGTCTTACTGTGAAGTTTTTTGCTTGTTTTTTAAAGCAGAACTCTCACTGATTTCTCCTACAGCAAGAAAGGAGACAGCTTGCCACAGAGCTCACGCTGAGAGTAGGAAAAGCAGTCCCTGTTGTTTGGATCAGCACACAGCCTGCGTGCAAATGAAATTAAAAGCCTGCAAAGCATCCCGTGGGAGGATGCAATGTGATGTAGCAGCCAGGGTCTGATCTGGGGGACGGGAGAGAAAGGATAACATCTGGAGATGAAGTCTCCTAAAGAACCTCTGGAGGACCACGAGTAGCCCAGGATGCGGGAGCTCTCTTGTGTCCGTGGCCATGCTGCATGTCAAGACAGCACCTTAATTCAGGCATGAATCCAGGTTGAGAGGAGGCGGATGCAAACACACAGGCAGCGTGGGCTGAAGCTTCCTGGTCCAAGTCTACAGCACAGTTTGAGGAGAACCCAGGGCTCCAGAGCAACTGTGCAATTAAGAGTGGTTTGGCTTTTAATTGACAGGGGAATTGGTCACTGAGGCACTTCTGAAAAAGGCCACCTTATGCTCATCTTTATCTTCAAACATCTCAATACAAATAAAATGCAGCCCTTAGCACTTCTGCCCAGAAGAGGAAGCCACCAAAGCCCTCAGTAATCATCTCGCTAATGCCTGCCAGAAAATCATCAACTTGCTTGCTAGCTGGCGAGCAAAAGGAACCAACCCCCAAACTCATCTCCTTCACCGCAAGTAACAGATGGGAAACCGCGTCGGTCCTGAGAGGCGAGCTGTGAACGAGGCAGTGCCATTTCATCCTATTAGTCACTTTCCTCCAGTTAGCACCCCCTGAACTAACCCGGGGCTGCTAGAGCAAGGCTTCTCCTCTCCGCAGAGGGCCTCGGGAGGTATGAACCCACACAAGTCTCCGCAGACCCTCTGGGTCCTGCTGTTCAGGCAACCTTTATCTCCACGCCGCGCAGCCACCGACGCGGGGATGAAGCAAAGGCTCGCAGAAGGGAACTGGCCGTTGCGGAGCTCTGTGACTAACCTCGATCTGCCGTCACTGGCAGGACGCTGGTCTCACAGTAGCATCCCTCAGAGCTAAGGCGCCGATCGAGCTGCTAGCCCCTCGGTGAGCATCTCCTTCTTCACTACTCGCCCTTGCTGGCGGAGAGAAGCAGATGGGCAGGAGGAAAGCTTTCCAGTGTCAGACCTCTGCTCCCCGCCGGAGCATGGGTCCCCCCGCCAAGGAAAGGCACTGCCTAGCTAAGCACGCCGACAGTGCCACAGCCGCAGGCGAAGGGACAAGTCCTTCCAGTTCATTAGGGAAGGGTTCTTGTGCAATTTGCTGCCTCACTAGCTCCTGTTTAGACAGCCTTTGTTCCCTGTTCCATGAAAGGTTTGGACGTCTGTACGTGCTCAGAGGATGTTGTCCCCTCGGCTTGGTCAGGGAGGTTGAGGAAGAGCTCACCCCAGGTTTTAACCTCTTGAGCTCTGCACGCCAACGTGTTCTAAGTGCAGCCCTAGGTCCCCTCTTGCCCCATGATGTGGGACTCTCACATGAGCCCTCTCGGCCGAGGGAAGCCTAATGGCTTGTTTTGCCTTTTTTTTGCTGCTGCTTCCGTACCCTGCTGCCAACCAATGGACAGACGGACGTCCAGAGTAACAGGAGCCTCTGGTCCTGCTCACTTATTGTCTTCTGTGGAACTAAAATAGCAGCCTGGGAGATAGCGGAGGAGCTCAAAACTTTCCATTCATTGGAACGTCCTGCCCAAAGCAGAGAATTGCATCAGGCCATGGGGTTTCTCTGGGTGCAAAGTGGTTACCATGCACAGCAGCAACGCAGCTCACAGCTGTAAAGCTACAAAGAGCACAGGCTGCTCTCCATACGGAGATTAATTGAAAGGCAGAACAGTTTCCTGTCGGTAACGCAGAATAAAATCATCATTCATTTACTGCATGACTCCACATTTATTTGTTTACTGCACAGCTCCACGTTTATTCAGTGATGAGTGATCCCTCCTGCAGTCCTACCCATGAGTTTGTGCCTCCTTTGGGGATCCTCATGGACAATTACAGGAATAGGAGATAATGGCTGTAGCTCAGGGACTCAACTAAACAACGCCTGAATATCTGAAAGTCCTTTACTCCCTCAAACCTTGCATTACCTTGGCAGCATCAACATCTGAGCACTGCGGTAGGCAGGGCAGAGAAGATGATGATCCTTTGACCCAGTAGAAGGCATCTGGGACAGAAGGTTTTAAACAATAAAGACAACCCTGGTGCTAGCATAAATAACCCAAAGTATTTTCAGAGACAGAGTCGCAGACCAGGTGTCATGGCCTCACATTTTCTCCAGTCTGAAGGAGCCAAGTTAGGTCTCATTTATCCTGGGCCAATATGTATTTATGGAGTGCAGAACTTCTGCAAATGAAGCCATCAACGTGGATCAATGCATCAAAAGCAGAATGCATTTTCTGCCCTCCTCCCCCCCTCCCTTGTTTTTAAATTATTATTCTGAATTAAATACGTAATAAACACTCTTGCAGAATTCAAGCCTTGAAGATAGACAAGCTATTGCACAATCCTTTTACATACCTAAACAGACTTAATTGCTCAATTATTTCAGATAAACATGCTAAGTTCCCTGATATGAATAATTTATAATCCAGTTAGCCACACAATCTATGAAACACAAATCCATGGCTGCAGCAAAGGCAAAGCAAGCATGGTCCTGAGAATCCCCAAACTTGTTACCTAACACTGGCCAAAGGAGCTCTAGTGTAGGCTGATCAGGGCAGGTCAGAGCTTGCCTGAAATCACTGGGACAGCCCATACCTTCATCTGGGTTACTGTGTTGTTCTCAGGATTTAAATATTGACCAAATTAAAAAGGCACAAAGTCCAAATGTGCACCTGTGAGGAGATGGCCACAGCACATGCCCCTTTCTGTTGACTGTCTGCCCACTACTGGGTGTCCCACACAGTCCTCTTCAGGAGCTGGCTTTACTGGTTTCTCCAGGAATTTTATTAGGTGATCATGAGGGAGCTGAAGAGCTGCAGTGAAGCTCACCAGGACGAAGTGCACTGGAGGATGGGGGTCAGACAGGGCACTTAAGACCCCGAGATAAGGGGCAGGGGAAAGAAAGGTCCCATTCAGCCATGGGGCAGATAGCATAAATCTGAGAGAGGGGGGCCGGGAAGGTGCCCAGAAGGACAGTTAATCCTCAACCCATGGCAAAGGCATTCCAGGCAGCCCCCTTCCCACGGCAGAGGGGTAATGAACCTTGTTTTGAGAAATCTCTTGTACCAATCCCATGTTAAGGGTGAGGGTGGGGGGGCAGACACCATCTTCAGGCCCCAGTGACCCCAGACTAGCTTGGAGCTTGGGACCTTGTCATAAATCTTGAGCATCTTCATGACTCTGAGAAGCAGACAACAGGTGCTGGTGAGTCCCCTCCAGCACTGTCTTTCCCTCCCTGCTCAGATGCTCTTGCATCTGAATTTTATTTACACTGATGCTTTGTTCCACAAAATCCACATTACAGGCTTCAGCATTTCACCCTGGTGCTCAACTGCAGCAAGAAGAGAGGGCTGTAAGGACCTCCAAGAGATTTTGGCTGTATCTTCAGCCCCAGGTAGGATTCAAACCAGTCTGCACCACTGCCAACAGATGTTGGTCTAGTTTGGTCTTTAACACTTCCCATTAGTGGTGGATTTCCTGGGTGGGCAGCAAAAGTAGGAATAAAGAAGCTTTGGCTTAACCATCCTCACTGCTACAAAACCTTCCCCTAACATTAACCTAAATCTTCCTTGTGGTTTTGCAGACCACAAACAGCAGCTGCTTGCAGCAGCTATTTTGCTCAGTAAAAATAGTCTGCCAACAGCTGAAGGCATCCATTAGAGGAAGAACACCTTGGCTTCAAAGCTACCAGCTACAAAACTCTTGGTCTGGATCTCTCTTGGGCTTCATAGCACCTCCATGGCCTTCAGATCCATGCTATGGAAGGAGCTCAGCCTTGCATTTTCACATCAGAGGAGCCTACAGACCACCTGCTCCCAGACCCACCTCCTGTGCCTCCCCTTCTTCTGAAGACTCCCATTTGGATGACCCTTGTGCCTGTAACAGGCTTACAAGTGGAGCCAGAAACACCAGAAACAACTTGTCCAGCCATCAGATGCCGACTTTAATAGATTAGGATAGACTTTGTGTTGGAATTCCAATCCCCAATCAAATGTACCTGGACTCAGCCATAAGTTATCATCTCCTAAGTAAAATATTCCAACTGTAACAAAAAATCTGCAAACAATTAGAATTTGAAGAGATACCTGTAAAGCCACATCACTGCTAATTGGGCTTTTATAGCCATTATACACCCTCTCAGAAGGAGACACTTAATTGCAAGCCAGTCTACAATAACAATCACTCTTCTTCAAAAAAAAAAAATAATAATGTAGTTGAAAAGGAATGATAAAATTGGTCCTTCAAATCTTGATTTTTTTGCTTGCTGGTCTAAAGTCATTATTGCCATGGAGATCTAAACTGATACATCCTGGAAAGGTAAATGAACTCTTAACCAGAAAGAACTCTGCTGTTTGAAAAGCTGCATCTTCTATCATCACCCAAGCCAAGACATAAAGTTATTCAATCTGGGGAGCATTCTACTGCCCTCCTGATGTGGGGCTCAAAGGCTCACCATAGGGCAACCTGCCTGGGATCCCTTAAGCCCAAGTAAAAGCCCATGGCAAGCTTATGACGACAGCCAGCTTCATTCTGCTCAAATGAGGCACCAAGTCCTTGATTACAAAACCAGAAACTGTTCCAAAAGAGAAAAAAAAAAAAAAAAATCTATCAGAAATTTCTCAGGAAAAAAAAAAAAAAAATATATATATCCCAGCAGCAAATCTTCCTTCCAGATTTTCAGGTTTCTTAGCTTTTCTCTGACAGACAGCAGTAGTTTTCAGTTAGCATAAAAATAAAACAAAACACCAACCAAACAATGAAACCACTCCAAAGAAAGAGCAGAGAACCCCCAAACCCAGCACACAAGCATTCTCTCACAAGCACCCTTTTTGTGCGCGCACACACCACTGTCAGCTGCTATTTCAAGGCCGCCTTTGTCCCTCAGTGCAGCCACAGCCGCTATTGCATCCCGTGGTGCATGAGGAGCATCCAAGAGCATCCCCCTTGCCAAGACAGCACTGAGCTGCAGCAGCATTCCAGCAGCGGTGGCTGCAATGAGAAGATGGACACCGATCCAGGCAGCACAAGCTACGAATACCAGAAGAATAAATCAGGTTGCTCGTTTCAACTGTTTCAACCAAGTTGAGTTTGTGCAGCCCTGAGAAAAGAAGGCTCAAGGGACATCATATCACCACGTCTCAGTATTTAAAGAGTGGCTACAAAGAAGATGGAGGCTGCCTTTTTACAAGGAGTCACATGGAAATTACAAGGGGTAATGGGTACAAGATACTCCTGAGAACATTCCAGCTGGGCACAAGAGGAACATTTTTCACAATGAGAACAATGAGTCATTGGAGTAACTGAATCATTAAGGCTGGAAAAGATCCCTAACATCATCAAGTCCAACCATCTACCCAACATCACTATGTCCACTAAACCACGTCCCAAAGTGCCACATCTACAGGTTTTTTTGAACACTTGCATAGGTGGTGACTCCATCACTTCCCTGAGTAGCCCATTCCATTGCCTGACCACTCTTTCAGTAAAGGAGTAGTAACCTCCCCAGGGAAGTGGTGGAGTCCCCACATTGGACACTTTTAAGATTCAGTTGTACAGGCTGCTGGGCCATTCTCTCTAGGCAGTGCTTTTGTCAAAGAAGGTTGGACTGGATGACCCTTAAGGTCTTAGCCAACCTGCGATTCTGTGGTTCTATGAAAGTATTTAAGAGCTTCTCAATGAGGGCATCCATCCACACCATGACAGCTGACAACTCAGTCTGCTGGAGTAGGCCAGTGTCTAATGAAATCTCAAATCAACTTGTCAGGCAAATGGGAAAAAAATAAAAAGTTTCTCCTATTGTAAACAGTGCATCTTTGATGAAAGCACCACAGCTGTGACAGACAGCTATCTCCAGGCAGCTGCCCTACACTGCTGGCAGGACATTGCTCAAAAGGTGTACAGCTTCTACAGAAGCACTTAGCCAAGCCCTACAGCTCAGTGCCGAGAATCATACAATCACTAAGGCTGGAAAAGAACTTTACTGTCATGGAGTCCAACCATAACCCAACTACCACGACCACTAAACCACGCTCCGAAGCACCACATCTACACAATTCTTGAACACCTTCAGGGATGGTGACTCCATCACCTCTCTGGGCAGCCTGTTCCAATGCCTCACCATTCTCTTAGTGAAGAATTTTTTTCCTAATCTCCAATCTAAACTTCCGCTGGCACAAGTTAAGCCCATTTCCTCTTGTCCTGTTGCTAGTTACTTGGGGGAAGAGAACACCAGCCTCACTACAACTTCCTCTCAGGTAGCTATAGAGAGCAATAAGATCTCCCCTTAGTCTTCTCCAGACTAAACAACCCCAGCTCCCTCAGCTGCTCCTCATATGACCTGCCCTCCAAATCACTCATTGCTCTTCTCTGGACATGCTCCAAGACCTCAATGTCTTTCCTACACTGTGCTGCCCAGAACTGAACACAGTACCAGGGCTGAGTACAGGGACACCATCACTGCCCTGCTTCTGCTGGCCACACTGTTTTTGATATAGGCCAGGATGCCGTTGGCCTTTTTGGCCACCTGAGCACACTGCTAGCTCATGTTCAGCTGCCTGTTTACCAGCACCCCCAGATCCTCTTCCACTGGGCTGCTTTCCAGCCACTATTCCCAAAGCCTGTAGCATTGATTGGGGTTGTTGGGACCAAAGTGCAAGACCTGGCACTTGTTCTTGTTAAGCCTCATCATCTGCAGTTGCTGAACATGCCCAGCCCCTTCATGCCAGGTGATGCTGCCCCCACAGCCAAGGAGAACACAGGCAACGCAAGCTGCAAGCGCTCCAGGAATGGCAACACTCTGTGTCCATTCAGGCAGAAAGGAAACTACAGAGGAGCAAACTGCACAGTTCAAGCTGATTTCATCCCTCTCTGATTTGTTCCAATGCCAATTAGAAATTGCTTTTGGAGAGAAACAATCAATCTTGTCATCATGCCCCGGCCTCAAACCCGGGTGACCCGAGAGCAATTACCACAGGACTGACTGATCTATAGCACATTTCTTGCAGCCGAAGGAGCCGAAGCAGTCGCCACTCCCTCTGTCTCTGGGTGTTCTGCTGGAGAGGTCTCACTTCTGATTTTCAAGTGTTGTGCATCAGAACCACCAGCTGAACAGTGGGAGTCATGCCGACCATGAGCAATCAGAACCAAACTGCCTTAAATTGGGCAGAGAAGGGATGGATTGGCTGGCAGGAGGGAAGCAGCAGGAGCTGCGCACAGAGCCGGGGGAAAACATTTTACATCCCAGCAAATACCACCTTCCCATAACTTTTTAATCTGCCCACAGCCTTGCCTGTTGGTGTTAACCCCCCACCTAGCTGGGTTGGCTTCTGGCACTCTGCAGAGAAAGAAAGGCAGGAGAAGCAGGTGTGAAACACAGCATGCAGCAGACATTGGCATGCAAGATGGCACATTGTGCACAATCAGCACCACCTTGGGTGATGCTGCACATTGGTGCACAGCAACCTACTCCTTCAGGAAGAAGGTCTTGCCACAATGACACCTTTGCTTCCAGGAGGGATGCAGACTGGGTGGCATGGGGCAAGTGCCTGCAGTTGGAGGACATAGAAAAAGGAGTTGGCTGGAGAAGAAGTGGGATTTGGGACAACAACTTGAGCCAGGCAAAACCACCAGGAGAAGAAATTAAGTCCTGACTTTTGACAAAAAAAAAATAATATAGCACATGACACCGAGATTGGGGTGGCATGGCATTAAGATCACTCAATGAAGTGGTGCTGGAGCTGTTCAGAGCCCTCCAAGTGGCACGTCCTTCAAAACTACCACATCATGGGACTTTTCAAGCATAAATTTTACACCCGAGACCTGCATAAAGCATTATTTCAATATGTCCCCTGGGTCTCCAAAAGAATTTAGCACCTGGAATTAGTTATGGAAAGTAGCATTTCAGAAGTCACTGGATTTTTTTTTTCCCTCCTAATTCAATAAAGCAATAATGATTGTCTGCTGAGAGCAAGTAATGGGATCCCAGAAGCCACTCAAAGACAGATGGCAGCGGCAGCATGCCTGTTTGGGGACATTTCTCAAAGCGCTCTCCAATTTGAAAGCCACAATCACATCATCTGGAAAATTAATATGGCAGCAGAATATAAGGTAGAGTATGTAAAAAACTCATTTCAGGGCATTAGCTGGCCTGGCCAGGACCTCACTACTGACCCAAAAAAGATCAGGATTCATGCCCTGGTCTGCAAAGGTCCCTTGGGCAGGTTCCTCAGGACTAGATGAAAGCAGCACACCTGGCTACGAGAGCCCAGTTTAACTGGGCTTCACATTTTGCAGGGGGTCTCTCCTTTGCCCCAGCACTGTGGTCTTACCCACGCTCTACCAAACAGCAGAGGTAGTTTTCTCAAAGCTTGAAAGGTTTTGCAATATGTAGAGTATGACCTGTCCATAGTAGGCAGGATGGAGCCTCTCTCCACAGAATGGATGTTCATTATTTCTAAGGAATCCAGAAATTCAGGTCATTCAGCTCTACTGCAAGTGCCCAATTTTTAGCACAGATCACTCATTTTTAGCCAGACCTTCCCACTAGACCTGGTATTTTATCTACTGGGCATCATACCCTGTTCACAGGGAAAGGAGCAGCAAGCAGCACCTTTCAGGAGATCAGGAGAAATGTGGGATGTCCCCTGGGGAAGAAAGAAGAGGTGACACCTCAGAGTACAGGAGGGGCTGAGCAGAACCAATGTGCAGCCCAGGGCCATGATGAAGCTGGGTTTGGAGGAACCCCACACCCAAGCTGTTGCAGGGACATGACCTTTCAGTTTCCTCCCCTGCCTACCAGTTCAGGCACTGGGGTACTCTGCAATTAGGAGAGAGCAGGAAAAAAAAACCCAAAACTAAAATCCCAAGGGGACTTCCCATGCCTAGAGCCAAGCCTAGCGGCGGCTGCACCCCATGCAGCATCCCATGCAGCACAGCTGTCTGCAGCACTGTAGGCACAGCCCAGGCTCTGAGCAGGGAGCGCTTGCTGAGGCTATGCTTCAGGTAGAGCCGAGTGACGTGCGGTGACAAGCTCGTTTGCTCTGGGGGGACAGGGCTTCTAATAGCTGCTGGCTTGTGGCAATTAGAACGGGCAGAGCGCTGCCGCTGACTCTGCCAGCCCATGCTGTGACTGATGCAAGCGCCGTCTGCGGAGCTCTGATAAGGACTCGGGTGATTCAGAGTAATCTGGGCTTTGCTGAGCATATGAGGCCCAGCACTCGTGCTTCTGCCTCCGTCGAAAGGGAATGCTGGGTCATGCTTGTTAGCAGGGGGAGAGGGTGGCTGGAAGTAGGAGGGCACCTAAACTGCCTCTCCATAGGACTGATGGCACATCTGTTCTGCTCAGCACTCAGGTCTCATCAGCGGAGGTCTCCCAACTCAAGGGACTAGCTAGTCATACCCCAGGACTTGGGCACAGCAAGAGGGTGGCAGAGCAGGTGGGGAGGATGCTAAGAGTCATTGTTAAGGCTTCTTCCCATTTTGTTTTTTTTTTTTCATGAGCTACAACCAGGATGCTGCACAAATAGTTGGGGTTCGATTAAGATGCAGGAGATGGGCATCAAAGCGAGCAAGCAGGCAAGGCAAGAAGAAGGAGGACATGGGGAAAATAGGGAGGGACACACTGGCCCTTCAGTCTTCAAAACTGACTTCCATTTGGTTTAGTGCTGTGTTCTGTCCATGCGTTAATTCATTTTGACAATCCCACAGACCTGCTGCATAGCTCACTTCTGTCCCATCAAGACCACATCTCACTCCCAACTGATTTCCCTACTAAGCCATCTCAACAGCTTGGCTTTGATTTCACCAGGAGCAGAAAGCCAAGCCAGAGGCACAGTCTACTTACAACATGAACCAAATCCAGAACTGCAATGTCCCACCCTTCAGCTGTCCTTGATCAAAAGGTTTATATCCTGGATGAAACAGCGTTTCAATCAGTTAAAATAAACAGTTTTCATAGTCCAATTAGCACCAGACCCCCTCAGACAAGGGCTGCCCAGGAGCACAGCTGTATATTATGTCTTGAGATGACCAGCTGGGTATGACAGGAGGGTGTGGTCTGGGAGCAAGGCAGTACAAGCTTGAATCAGGAAAATGAGAACATCTCTGCAAGCATGAACTGCTGTCCCACAAACACCTTACTGTGTTCACAGGGTTTTTTTCTGAAATCTCTGGTACTTCTCAGTCTGCCACACTGTGCAAACCCCTTTTTAGTGTCTAATTGTGACCACGGCCAAGAGACAGACAGGAGATAGGATTAGGAAGAAGCAAGATGGTTTCTGGTGGTGGGAGCCCACCCAGCTCTATAAATAGGAATGGTGATTGGCTAAAATTCACGTCAAAAGAGACAGTGCTGAGATGTCACCACCTCTGCCAAGCACCACTACCTTTAAGGGCCAGATGGACCTTTAAGGACCAGTATGTCATTACTATATGGGGTTGGGTGAGCTACATCACAGCATCTTCTCCTGGTCCAGAGCTCTCACACCAGGCACCCCTCTGCCATGCAAGTTTTGGCACTGCAAAGGTGCAGAATAGGTGCTAGCAGGGGGCATTTGACGCTCCTATTGTAATTATCCGACTCCCTGTTGACAGCTGCTTCTGATCATCAGCTTGCTTTTCTTTTACTGATAAAGAGATATGCGAGTTGAAGGCTGGAGGAAAATCACATCCACGAAAACAGCTGCTGTAGCTTAATGTATGAGGGAAGGATGCAGGACAGTGGTGGCTCAGCTCGTGCAGCTTGCTGGGCTTGGCATTCATAAAGAAGCAGAAGATACTAAAAAGAATATAGGCCCCTTCTCTCAGGACTACTCATCTTCCCTTGCAGTTGTTCTCCTCTGGTGTGCAGGAAGTCACCTCCGCCATCCCCAAACAATTTAACATGTCACCACGGACCCTTCTGTGTCCCTCTAGTCCCTGCTGCCACAGCCCATCAGAGCCAGCCATCAGCAGAGGGGAGCCACTGTGAGCGACATCAGCCCCATTAGTCACTGGGAATTGTTTAGCCAAGATAGTTTTTGACATTTTCCACCAGTGAATTTTTTGCATTATCTGAATCATCCACACCGAGCGCAGCGGAAGGTGGCATATTGGGAGGAACAGCCAAGATTACTCATGAGCTGCTTCTTTTTTTGTTGTTGGCTCCAACTTAAACTGCAATCTGTTGAACAGACAAGTCACACCTCGCTGTGGACGGCTCGAAGAGGCCCCTTGCTCAGAGTGCAGCAGGGCTGAAAAGGCAAACAAGTTAATTCATAGAATGACAGAATGGTGGAGATTGGAAGGTACCTCTGGAGATCATCTAGTCCAACCTCCCTGCCAAGGCAGGTATGCCTAGGTCAGGTTGCACAGGAACACAGGTGGGTTTTGAATGCCTCCAGAGAAGGAGATTCTACAACTTCTCTGGGCAGTCTGCTCCAGCACCCTCACAGTAAAGAAGTTTCTCCTTATGTTCAAGTGAAACCTCTTGCGTTCTAGTTTGTACCTGTCACCTCTTGCCCTGCCACTGGCCACCACTAAAAAGAGCCCAGCTTTGTCTTCATGACCTCCACCCTTTACATATTTACATGCATTTATAGGATCCCCTCTCTGTCTTCTCTTTTCCAGGCTCAGGAATCCCAGGTCTCTGAGTCTCTCCTCATGAGAAAGATGCTCCAGTCTTCTAATCATCTCTGTAGCCCTCTGTTGGGCTCTCTCCAGNGCTTTGTCTTCATGACCTCCACCCTTTACATATTTACATGCATTTATAGGATCCCCTCTCTGTCTTCTCTTTTCCAGGCTCAGGAATCCCAGGTCTCTGAGTCTCTCCTCATGAGAAAGATGCTCCAGTCTTCTAATCATCTCTGTAGCCCTCTGTTGGGCTCTCTCCAGTAGTTCCCTGTCCCTCCTGAACTGGGGAGCCCAGGACTGAACACAGTATTCCAGGTGCAGCCTCACCAGGGCACAGTAGAGGGGCAGGAAAACCTTCCTTGACCTTCTGACCACACTCTTCTTAATGCAGCCAGATCACTGGTCTTCTTGGCCATGAAGGCACATTCCTAGCTCATGGTGAACTTGTCCACCAGCGTTTCTGGGTCCTTCTCTGCAAAGCTGCTTCCCAGCATTTCAACCCCTCACCTATACTGGTGCAGGGGGTTCTTCCTGCCTAGGAATTTGGATGTAGAAAGAAACCCTCAGTAAGCACAACTATGCCTACTATCCAGCTTCCTACTAGTTTGCTTTATTCAGTGCTTAATCACCTCATCAGAAAGCGACAGAGCAGAGATAAATAAATAAATACATACATATATAGAAAAATAAATAAAAGCCCATCCAAGAGCTAACAGAAGCATCCTTCAGTGCAATACAGCGAATGCAGGATGAAATGAGGTCTGGAACACCTGGTGTAGGGATAAAGGGATTAAGAGGTGAAGGACAGTGGTGAGGAAGCACTAAAATATGGAAAGTACACAACACACATAGAATCACAGAATCAACCAGGTTGGAAGAGACCTCCAAGCTCATCCAGTCCAACCTATCACCCAGCCCTAACCAATCAACTAGACCATGGCACTAAGTGTCTCATCCAGTCTTTTCTTGAACACCTCCAGGGACGGTGACTCCACCACTTCCCTGGGCAGCCCATTCCAATGCCAATCACTCTCTCTGGGAAGAACTTCCTCCTAACATCCAGCCTATACCTCCCCTGGCACAACTTGAGACTGTCCCCTCGTTCTGTTGCTGGTTGCTTGGGAGAAGAGACTGACTCCTGCCGGGCTATGACCTCCTTTCAGGTAGTTGTAGACAGCAATGAGGTCACTCCTGAGTCTCCTCTTCTCCAGGCTGCACACCCCCAGCTCCTTCATAGGGCTGTGCTCCAGGCCCCTCACCAGCTTCATCACCCTTCTCTGGACACATTCCAGCAACTCAATATCTCTCTTGAATTGAGGGGCCCAGAACTGGACACATGCAATCTGTTGGTCCAGACTGATAAATTCAAGGTTCCTATCAATATTTTCTCAACATAAAAACAATACAGAATATCCGCTGTGATCATAAAGAGCATATTTTTAGTGCCTGGCTCACAAAGTGCTGTTGAAGAGAGAGCTGTAAGGCTTGCTCAGGTGGGCCCATTCCTGGCAAGTGCTGGTTCTGGGCAGTGCACACTGTGAACCCTGAGACCAGGGTTGGGAGCTGCTCCACAACAGGAGATCCAGCCAAGCATCCCTGTCCAGGTGGATGTTCTCAGGGCAGGTGTAGCACAAACTGGTGCATCCTTATGAGAAGGCAGCAGCTATGACAAGCTCCAGCAAACAGCATCCCACACTACATACAGGTCACTTCTGGCTGGAGCTCTGCTAAAAACAAACACCACATTGGACTAAGCCTCCCATTTCTCTCCTATTGCACAACCAGATCCAACACAAAAATTTCTCCTGGATCTGCAAAGTAATACTAACAAATCTAGTTTTACAGTATCTCACGAAGAAGGATGATTTCAAAGAGAAATCATCCTAAAATGGGCAACTTGACTCAGCAACTCAGTGGTCTTGATGGATGCAGGGTGCAATGTTGCCACATACAGATGCAAAAGGGTTGTCTAACACCACAGCAGCACATGAATCTTGCCTGCTTGAAGGCATCCTGGGGTTTTAATTGATCTCAGGACAAAAAAAACATACTCCTGAAATTGCTGAAAGGTGCATGGAAGGGAGTGACGCTGCTTACAGAGCCAGCCCTACACCTTTACCTCCCCCAGCTACCCACTCCTCTACCACAGCCACCATGAGTATGTGTGAAATCCCTTAGGGGATGCCAGTGTGCAGAAACTTACTGTTAAATATTAGCCCACTACAGCATCTGCCTTTTGAGTTCCTGCATTTTTCAGGTCACTCCTTAAGGGGGGCAAGAACAGCTTCGTGTTTCTGCACAAGCACAGTAACAGCCCTTGGAGATGTGGTGCTGCAGGCATGCCAATGGCTGAGGTTGCTCCACAGCCAGGAGAATAAATAGCCAGAGAGGTCCCAAGGGCAGGAGAAAACCTTGTTGGCTTTGCAGTTCAGTAAGAGAACAGACCATGTAAATGCCATCTCACGGCTCCTCCTCTGCCGTCACTCGCATGGCAAAGAGCTAAATCAAACACGGAGCTGATGGACCCAGAGAAAACTTGGAAACTGAGGAGTTGCCATGTCAGCACCGCACCACAGCTCCTCAGTGAAGAGCCAAGGAGGAGAAGGACCACTTTGGTTGTTTGAAAAAGCAGAGAGAAACAGGAGAGATTAAATCTCTCATTAAAAATGTGTTTAATTATCTACCAGTAAGTAGATACTGTTTTTTATCCAACTCTCCAGTGCTCACTCCTTGGTGCCACCTGACCTCTCTGGACACAGCCATAGCCCCAGAAACCACCACATTAACACCCAGGAGTGATGGGGGCAGCGTGTCGGAGCAGAGCACATTGTAAAACATGGCTTCAAGCCATATCAATTACAGAAACACAAATCACAGTCATGCTCCAAGGACTTCAGGGCTACTCAGACCACAGGGGACCTGCACCCAGCGACTCTCCAACAAATTGTTTCAGCATCTACAAGTCCCCAGGGTAAACCCACTGATGCCAACAGAGGTTTTGCCCACGCTTACACAGCAGGTATCAAAGACCTGTAAATATTTGGGTGTTCAATGAATGACGGGCAGGAGATGAGATGGATAAGAGGAAGAAATCAGAGATTTACTACAATTAATAATGGCCATTGCTTTAATGTAGCACTAATGACCCCCCTGACATCCCTGAGCACAGCCCTTTGCTTGTGGGACTGCTGAACCAGTGGTCTCTAGCCAAGCCATTGCCTCCTGAAGCACACAAACTTCAGACTGGGCCCTTAACTCACTAACCCAGCAGTTTATACTGCAAACGGGATCATAGAATCATAGAATGTCGGGGGCTGGAAGGGACCTCAAAAGATCATCCAGCCCCCCTGCCAGAGCAGGATCACCCAGAGCAGATCACATTGGAACACATCCAGACAGTTCTTAGTATCTCCAGAGAGGGAGACTCCACAGCCTCCCTGGCCATCTGGTTCCAGTGCTCTGTCACCCTCACAGTGAAAAAAATTCTCTCTCAGGTTCACATGGAACCTCCTGTGCCTCAACTTCCACCCATTGCTCCTTGTCCTGTCACTGGGCATCACCGAGAAGAGCCTGGCTCCATCCTCCTGGCACTCATCCCTTACATGTTTAGAAACATTAATCAGGTCACCCCTTAGTCTCTTCCTTTCCAAGCTAACAAGCCCCAGCTCCCTCAGTCTCTCCTCATAAGGAAGATGTTCAACTTCCTTAATAATTTTTGTGGCTGTGCTGGACTCTCTCCAGCAGCTCCCTGTCCTTATTGAGCTGGGGGGCTCAGAATTGGACACAATACTCCAGATGAGGCCTCACCAGGGCAGAGAAAAGGGGCAGGAGAACCTCTCTCGACCTACTAATGACACCCCTTCTAATACCCCCCAGAATGGCATTGGCCTTCCTGGCCACAAGGGCACACTGCTGGCTCATGGCCATCCTTCTATGCACCAGGACTCCCAAATCCTTCTCCCCTTCACTACTCTCCAGCAGATCATTCCACAACCTATATGATACATGGGATTGTTCTTTCCCAGGGGCATGACTCTACACTTGCTCCAGTTGAACTTCGTTACATTTCTCCCTGCCCAACTCTCCAGCCTGTCTAAGTCTCTCTGAATGGCAGCACAACTCTCTGGTGTGGCAGCCACTCCACCCAGCTTGATGTCATCAGCAAACTTGCTGATAGTGCACTCCATGCCCTCATCCAGATCATTAATGAATACATTGAATAATACTGGTTCCACTACTGACCTGTGAGAACTCCACTAGTTACAGGCCTCCAGCTAGACTCTGTCCCACTGACCACAACTCTCTGACTTCTTTCCTTTAATCAACTCCCCATCCACTTCACTACTCCATCACCCAGACCACCCCTCCTCAATTTAGCTATGAGGATGCTGTGGGAGATACATCAAATGCATTACTGAAATCAAGGTAAAGCACATCCACTGCTCTTCCATCATCTATTCACCTGGTTACATCCTCATAGAAGGTTATCAGGTTGGTCAAACAGGATACTAACACACTGCAAAGTATGAAACTGATACAACGAAGCACGTGAGAAATGGGATCTTAGGAAAAGCAGCAGGAATGGGCTCTTAGGAAAAGACCTTCACAGTTTCTGTGACATTTGGTCTTTATTGGGGTTTTTAAGTAATTTGCTAAATGAATGCAGTGATGCTGTGGGCAGTCATTGCACCTGATGGCGGAACTGGGGTGGAGAAGGCTTTGGGCCATCCCAAGGCCATCTCTCTAGCACTGATGAGCTCTGCTACTACTTTCAGAGATGTTCTGCTGAGCATTTAATCAGTCCTCTGCTTTCCCTGACCCCTTTGCTCCACTTTACCCACATTTTCTCACATTGAGCAAAAAAACGTCTGTTGTTACATTATGATAACTAAAGCCCTACACTGTACATTCCTACTTAGTATTTCACAGTACCACAGTACTTGCTGATGCAAGGTTGGAAGAGACCTCAAAGATCATCAAGTCCAACCCATTACCACAGACCTCAAGACTAGACCATGGCACCAAGTGCCACGTCCAAACGTGCCTTGAACATCTCCAGGGACGGTGACTCCACCACCTTCCTGGGCAGCCCATTCCAGTGGGGAATGACTCTCTCAGTGAAGAACTTTCTCCTCATCTCGAGTCTAAACTTCCCCTGGCACAGCTTGAGACTGTGTCCTCTTGTTCTGGTGCTGGTTGCCTGAGAGAAGAAAGCAACCTCCTCCTGGCCACAACCACCCTTCAGGTAGTTGTAGACAGCAACAAGGTCTCCCCTGAGCCTCCTCTTCACCAGGCTAAACAATCCCAGCTCCCTCAGCCTCTCCTCATAGGGTTTGTGCTCGAGGCCTCTCACCAGCCTCGTTGCCCTTCTCTGGACATGTTCAAGTACCTCAATGTCCTTCTTAAATTGAGGGGCCCAGAACTGGACACAGTACTCAAGGTGTCATTCTCATCTCCTCAGCTGTTGGCTTATTCTCCATTAATATAACTGAAACATTTATCTAAAACTTGTAAATTATTTTTGTGGCTATCTCCTCTCACCTCAGATAACAACCGCTCCTGAGCTCTTGAGTTGTTTCCTGGCAAATTACTCTGACCACTGTTGGGAAACCACCCAGCAAGTTTTAATCCTCCCTGAGACTTTTTATGTTTCGTTTGCTGAAGGTCTGTGATCAAAGGCTGGTGATGATCTTACAAGGCACAGAGCACGCAGGGAACAGATTTATTCTCAAATATTTAAAATATTTCACCTCTGATTCTACTCATAATGTAAAAAGTACAAAGAATCTTTTCAACCTCCGTAAGCACAGGTAAAAACATAGGCCAGAACAAGTGTAACAAGCATCACCACGGTCTGCAGACACAAATACAGTGAATACATTCACACTAGCTTGAGGACAAAAACATGGGCTTCAAAAAGAAAGTGGATTGGAGAGGAACATACATGTATAAATATGCTCCTTTTAGTCAAGGTGAGGGGAAAAAAGAACAACCAACAACCTATTATGTACAGCTGAATGTTATGTTATGAAACTGCATCTGAGGAACATGATTTCAAACGGAAAGAAAAAGCATGACAGAAAAGCAAAGATCTGCTGTAATCCCAAACGGTTCCAAGCAAACTCATTAGGCAGCCAGATATTTTGAGTCTCATCTCAGCACTAACTGAAGCACGAATTTCAATGCTGTGCTCCTGCTCTTCATTAAAATCAAAACCAAGTTCTACTTTTTGTTGTTGTTGTTTAGCACTTAGGACCAGGAGGAAATGAATCAAAAGAAACCCAACTAATTTTAAGAGAACACTGAAGAAGAAATTAATTTATCAAATTAGCAATGTGCAGTGGCACTTCAAAACCCCAGAGAAACAGAAAGGATGCCTGCAGGTTATTCCTTATGATACCAAACAGAGCAAATCCAATCAGATCAACATGCTGCAGGATCAGTCAGGCGAAAGCCACAGGAGCAGCATTACAAAGTGAAAGATGTATAAAGAGAGGATTTTCTAAACCTATTGTACTGGTTGGAAATAGAGCTGTTTCCCCTGGAGGAGATGACAGCATTGCTGGTATGGTCCTGCAGAACAAGCTGTCCAAAAAAAACCCTCAAAGATGACACAGAGAAACACTAGAAAAAAGTTTGAATGAGACATTAAAAGCCCTCCTAGAATGTTAGAGCTGCAATCCTGCATGTGAGATAACACAGGAACGTCAGCAAACTGTGACTTTCTACCATGCTGTCATTAATGGTGCCATCATAGCTCCCTGCTTCACATTTCCTCTTGCTTAAAATAACAGGCTATGGGAAGAGCACTGACCTTCGGGAATAAGTGAATGAACAAGAAAAGCAGCACGCCAGCACGCGACCAAATTGGAGCAAACGACAGCAGTTATTGCGGAGCACGGAGATGAGCAGAGGGAAGGATATGATCATCTGCGTGTAAGATACTGAGTGACACTGACAGCAGACAGGAACTTCTGCTTGTCCAGCCTTGTGAAACAAGAGTGAGCTGGTGCTCAAAGAGGTAAAAAGACAAAATAAAACCAAACCAGAAAGATATTTATTTTCCTCTGCTCGGCAAGTGATCAAACTCAAGGCGCCAGAGGCCAACCACTTTGTCATGATGGAAATTCCTTACTTGCCTTCAAGACAAAATGACTATCAAACCACATGAAAAAGAGCAAAATAAAAAAAGACAAAGAAAACACCCAACATTTCAAAGGAACGTGCGTGCCTCTGAGCAGAAGGTACCAGCTAATTCTCATGTCGTGGTGCTTTGCTAGGAGGTAGTTAGCTCTCCTCCTCCAATAAATTTGTTGTTGGTATTTGTCAGTGGCAGGACAGAGTGTGATGGGTTACAGCTCATACACTAAGGCTATTATTTTATTTATATATAGATATATAAAACCTATTTCATAATATTTATATATAAAAGGCACATCAAGCTTATATAAACATTCTGTCTTCAAAACCACACTCCCAAAACAGCTTCAGAAATCCTCATGTCAAACAAGTACTGGAGTTCCCATCTCACCACACCAGCAATTTCTGGCAGCCCCACAGATCATGCAGGAGAGGATGTAACAAGGAAAAGACAATTTTGGTTTCCATAGGTTGAGGTTTCTTAGAAAATGTGATATTTTTGACAATTTAATCCTCCTAGAGAGCCTTGAAAGTAGAAATGGAAGTTACAAATCCCCTTCTACTGCAGCACAAAGTAGAAACATCAACTAATTACATGAAAATATATTCATAACAAATGCAAATGGAAAATGCAACCCCTCAAATCACCTCATCAGCAATACTGAGCAACCACCCCATAGCACCAGCTGTATCTGAGGGATTGGGCTGGATAGATGTTTTTCCCTGTGGAGCAGGAGGGACTGGCACACCCATTTGTGGGGAGCTTCTGAAACCCAACTCAATTAAGCCCAAAGCTCCCTCACCTGATCTGAGTAGAGGATGGATCTGCTGATCTCTGGAGGTTCTTTTTCAACCCAGCTCCTACCATCAAGAAAGAGCAACCTCCAAGCTGCATCCTGCTAACCCTTTTTAACACCACCAAACTGTTTCAGACACCTTTCTATGGGGCTCTGCAAAAGAAACACAAGTGATTGTGCTGAGGAAAGTGAGTCACACTTCAACCACCACAGCTCCCTCTGCCAGCCCATCACACAGGCTGCCAACACAAGCTGCAAACACTTCTTTTGGACAACTGTTTTCATCGCCCAGCTCCCTCAGCGACCTACTTACAAGTCCTAAGGTTGCTTGTTGTTGAAATGCATGTTAAACTCAGAACAAATAAATAACCACGTCTTTCTTTTTTTTCATCCTGGGTCCAGATTTGTTTTATATTTGACATTTAAAAATGCTGCACAATCAATCATATTTCAGAGGGCATAGAGACCTCAAGATGCTAAGAGATTGGCTTTGAGATGCTATGTAGAAGCTCCATGCACAGACAGACACTTAAATGTGGGCTTCTTGCACAAAAGGGTTGGGGCAGAGCTCACTATGGGAAAGCTCTTGGGGCAAGGCAGAGGAGACCAAGTCCAGGCCAAGCAGAAATGGAGCAAAATTTTTGTTTGTTTATTTGCTGGTTAGCTGATACTATTCAGAGCAGTGCTTGGACAATAAAAAAAAATGTTTAGCAATTCTATTCAAAAGTGAAACAGAAAAGTGAGCCACTTGCATTTATTTGCAGAAGCCTGAATGTCCACCTCAGGGCCCTTTATGAAGATCTGAGACTTTATGCTGACCTTCACAGGGGTAAATACCTTCTTACAGGGGTACAAAACCAACACCAGCTAATTACATCTCACTACACCAGGGGTATCAGCTACCCCAACTCTCCTTCCACCAGGAAAATGACTGGAAGGCAGGAGTCTCTCAAATTATGGTGTTTAGAAGCTGCTATGCCTAGTGTCAGGAACCAGCATCATACGTTTACCAGGCATAGCTACAGGCCATAAAATGTGGGTACTCAAGGGACTGCTTGAATCCTGTTCCCTTGCAGGCTGGAGTGGAACAGTAGCTTTCTGAAGTTTGGCTTAAAGTTTCTCTCATTAAACTGGAGAGCAGGCTTGCCTCTTCACAGCTGCAAAAAGCATTCACATCACTTCCCATCCTGCATGGAGGTCTCTGACATGACAGATTGGCAGGGGAAGCCCCATGTTCCAGTCAGCCCCAGCACTCCCACACCCAGCAACTGCTGGATCCACCTCTGGAACCCTGCACATCCATTTCCCATCCTACACAATGCTCCTTCTGCAGGGCATCATCTTGCACATGACTCTTCGCACCTCCCTCCTGCCACCACACACGATGCTGTCTGAAACTCATCCAACACCAAAACATTGGCACCTGGAATGAGTCAGGGTCTCAGATGCTCAACACCTTGGGGGTTGCCAGCAACCCCTCTGCTCCCTTCCTGCTGTTGAGTCCTCTGCCCTCCAGACAACTGTGTGTCAGTAGATCTCACCTCAGCAAAGCATTTTGGAGTCTCAGCAACAGAGACTGAACCTCTCTCATGGTCTGCCACTTCCCTTTAACTAATTTACCTCCCCCATGTTAAAGATCATGTTATTGTAATTATTCCAATTAGCCAGCAGAGCCTTGTTCTTGCTCATGGCCTCGCAGCTGCCAAAAGCAAAGGCACAACTTTAATGCTTGGAGAAAGTAAGAACCTCTCCCTGCAAACCTTGGCAGGCCACCATCTGCCAGAACTGGCTGAGAAGGCTGCCTGAGGAAGAGAAGGTGTTACCTGGGTGAGATGTGGGTTGGGGTTGAAGCCACACTGGTTGCAGACTTTGCTGTGACACTGGGTGCAGGCATTGAAGTTGGGCTGGCCGGGGGATGAGGTGAGCTCCGTTGTCTTGCAGATGGGGCACAGCGTGCTGCTGGGGAGCGGGGCGATCTGTGGAACCGAGTAGGGAGAGGTGGGGGTGCTGCCCCGGTCTGGTGACACTGACGGGGACCTCCCCGAGCCCTGGCTCCTGGCGTCCACCTGCAGCATCTTCCGTGGTCCCTCTGCTGGTGGTCCGGGCTGGCCCCGGCCCCTCATCTCCCGGGGGCTCTGGGAGCTCGGTGCGGTCTGGGTGAGGGAGGGGGATGCTGAGCGCTGGCCCGCGGCCTGATCCAGCTGCTCCGGTCTCCTGGGTGTGCTGAAACGTCATTAAAAATACACAGAGTAAGGCCAGGTTTAGCACATTCCAGCGATGCCAATCACTGTAAAAATCATCTAGAGCACACTCTGCCCCTGAAGCCCCAGCTCAGCCACAGAAGCACAGGGAGACCACGCTGCAGAGCAGGGAAATTGTTCAGCTCAGCAGAAGGATGAAGGATACACTTTACCTTAGGAAATGAGGCACAATTTCGGCTTTCTCTTACATAATCCAGCAGCAGAGATGTAATTGAATTACTCGGTGCATTCCGAGTTGAACTTCAGTCAGAAAGTTGCACGTAGAAAGTGAATGAGAAGTCTGGGGCAGCTGAGCCTCCTGCCAGCCAAGGACTCCCCTTCAGCACTTCTCTAGCACAAAGTGGTGCTAGAGGAGGCAGCAGCAGTGTTGGGCTGCAGATTGTGGGGCCCTTCTGCAGCAGACAGCCAACATGTGCTAAACTATCTTCTCACGACCCACTTTTATGAGATGCTGTGAAAACAGAAGGCTGCAAAAAGCCCTATTGGCTCCAAAGCCCAAAGGAGGCAGGAGAACTACCTGTGTTTCCTCTTTCTGAACTGTGGAGTGTCCTTGTGCAAATCACAGGTGAAAGCAACTGAGGGCTGGTTTCTCTAGGGGGCCACAGTGGTGGTAAATTAAGAGAGAGTGCATCAGCTGTACTTTGTTAATCATTCCTAAAGTGGAAAGCCTAAGGAACAGGGGCTGGCCACTCCTGCAGCTGAACCCTCTCCTGGGTCATTCCAGCCTTGGCTGGGCAGAAAACCAGATGGGATTCATCAGGTCATCCGGACAAGGCTATGAAACCTCCCTGTTAAACCTCAGCTACCCAGAGCAAGCAGTCCTGGGGTCAGCAGTGCACCCACTGCTGGGCAGGCAGCAGACCAACTAGCCTGCATGGAATAGTGAGCACCCTGTAGCATGTGCTCTCTGTCACCCCAGAGCTCAAGGAGAAGGTCCAGCAGCCCTAGGAAGCTCTATAACAGCCTCAGAGCTTTGAGTCCTTGTGTTGGAGAACATGGCATGAGATCCCACATATTTCTCCTTCCACATCAGTTCAGTGCAGGTACCTTGTAACATGCTGCTGAGAGACTACGAGCGCATGAGAATGAGCCTGTGATGGGAGATGTTTATCTAATTACAGAATAGTTTGGTGCTTATCAGTGATTCCCCACAAATATTTCTCCAGGAGGCAGGAGCCCTAATGCCCTCACTACCTGAGAGCTACAGCTGCTTAAGGAAAAATATTACTCAGAATCTCAAATTTAATAAATTGTTGATTTACCCAAGCAGGGTCTGACCTTATAAAGGTTTAAAAAGGGAACTTAAATGCATAAAACTAATGAAATTCAAAGTGCATGTTGCCACAGTAATAGGAAGTCAGATGAAAATAAATATTAAAATAGCACTTTGGGAATACTTTTCAGCTGCAGATTGAAATCCACTTCTCTGAAGGAGGAATCGTGCAATAATAATAAAGCAAGGCAATATGGGAATAAATGATCTGCTCCAGTCTAAAGAGCAAACCACACCTGGCCCTAGAGCCAAACACCTGCAGAAGTGTGGTCTGCACACACCACTCCACCATTAATGGGGTGGGAGCTCAGAGCTGGGATTCTTCTCCTGATGCTGAAGGCTGTAGAACAGCTGCCTCATAAGACACGTGGCACATGTAACCGGTGGAGATGGGACAACTCAGCCCCAGACACTGGGAGAAAGCACTCCTGGGAAGCAAGTCTCTCTACATTTAATTCTTATAAACCCAGTATTTGTGTATTAAAATACCTGCTACCCTAACAGTGCACCCAGCAACACCAAGATAATGCTAACTGGAAAGCTGAATGAATATCAAATCACAGAACCTTTCCACTGGAAAAGACCTCTAAGATCATCAAGGCCAATCGTTGACCTAACACCACCATGCCCACTAAACCATGTCCCAGAGTGCCATGTTTCTTGAACACCTACAGGCATAGCCACTCCACCACCCACCTCCCTGGGCAGCCTGTTCCACTGCCTGACCCCTCTTGCAGTAAAGGAATTTTTCCTAATATCCCACCTAAACCTACCCTGGTGCAGCTTGAGGCCATTTCCTTTCCTTCTGTCACCTGATACTAGGGAGAAGAGATCAACCCCCACCTAACTCCAATCTCCTTTTAGGGAGCTGTAGAGAGCATTGAGGTCTCTCTTCAATCTCTTCTTCTCCAGACTAAACAACCCCAGTTCCCTCATAAGACTTGTTCTCTCATATACATGTTCTCTATATTCTCTAATACATAGTCAAATAACTGTTGCTTGGAACAGGAGAACAGTTACTCTGCTGCAAATTTCAAAATTAAAATTTCTTCTTTCCATTTGATATGAAAAAAAAAAACCCAAAAGTCTGTCCCTGGTGGGAATTCTGACCCCAATCCAGCCCTAACCACAGAATTTCCACTCAACGACAGCTTCACTTCCCAGCTCAGTGAGAAATGGAAAAAACCAAGAGCAGCTGCCCACTGCTGAAGTGTTTAGCAGTGTATCAGTAGGTACCCTCACTTTTGCAGCTGGTGTTAGCAGTACTGGCAGCATGCCTTACTTATTTCAAGCATCTTTCTTCAGCTAAAGAGAGAATTTTTTGCTTAGTGAGTTGTTTGTGGCACATCAGGAGTGCCATGCCACCAAAGCTGTGCTCCACCAAGAGAAGCTGGCACACAAGGCACAAGTTCACCATGTTTCCTATCCAAAACACAAGTCTGTGGCTTTCTTGAAAAAGCAAAACTCCATGAGAAAAATACACAAGTTGCTGTTTATTTTGCCTAGAGCATCATTCCTGGCACAGAAGTGGGAGGAGAGCAGTGGGGCACTTGCTGCCTGGTGGGACAGTGCTGCTCTGAAGATGATCTCCTGGCCTAGGATGGAACTTCCTCCCAGCTGCCTCCACCTTCCCAGGTGCAGAGAAGTGCTGTGCACCATCTCCATCCCACTCTCAGCAGTGGCTTCCCTCTGTGCACTTATATCATCACTGCTTTTATTTATAATCACCTAAGATGCTTCAGCCATCTCATGACACAAGCTGGGCTGTTTCCCACTTGCACCAGTTGAACACGTCCACGAAATTTTAAGACCAGAAGGAATCATCTGGCCTGTCAAACGCAGTAAATACAGGAGAGATGCCCCAGGAAAGAGCATGAGAACAGTCATATGGAATCAGATGCAGGCCCACGCTCATTGCATCTTTTGCTAGGATGCTCCAGCGTATGTCCCATGCCTGTCTATGAACCATTTGCTGCTGTTACACAAGTCCAAATGGCAGCTCATCCACTTTTCTTTCCATGCAGCTCTTTTTATTATTGATAAAAATACTAACTAGCTTTGGCTGCTAAACGGTTCCAAAGGAATTCCCCCCCAGTGCCACTGGATCGTTTAACAATTAGATTGAGATGTCTTAATGAGGCAGGATTGCACCTGCTGGATGGGGACTGTATTGATTTTGCACTGCCCTAATGGCTGATTAGAAATATTGGGCGATGCTCAGCCAGACAGCTCCGCAGGGCCCAAATTCAGCAGCTCTCACAGCTACCAACTGAGTGATAATTTTGCCCAAGTAAAGAATATCAAGTGCATTTGACTAAGCTTATTAACAATTACACCATCGAGGTTTCCATTTAATATGTTCTGTCCATTAATGCTTTATCAAGAGAAGGGCAGGCAGGCAGCTCTGCTAATGGGCCCACACTCATCAGCAGGTTGAGCAGCTGGGAAGATGCATTTTCTTCCCTCTTTATTTTTTTATTTATTTTTTAAATTTTAAATTGAAAAAAAAATGATGGATCTCTTGCTGATTTCTAAAACTCCCTCAATATTCCAGCATAAAGCCAACAGGGCGTCAAATCAAGCCACAGCCAGCCTCCCATCCTGGTGCAGCCCAGCCAGCCCAAGCAGCACTCATCAACAGCCTCTGCTCAGCTTCCTCTGAGTCTGTTGGAGCTGAACTCTGACCATGTCCTTTGAACATGGAGCACTGAACCAGCCAAAGCAGCACATGGCACCAGCCTTGGCTTCCTGCAGAGAGAAACAGAGCATTTCACTGCCCAGAAATACAGGGGGTAGCTCTGGGTCCACAACATCAGAGTTTCACTGCCAGCTCTGCCACCTGCCTTGCCTTCCCTAGACATTGACAGAAGCACTGCCCATCTTCCGGTGGGCATTGCAAAGCACCCACAGAATTAACCCTCAGCTCTGTGCAAGAGAGGAAGCTAAACTGCAAGGTTGTTTCCCGCACAGACCAGAACTACATCAACCCGAGAGATTCGTCTGTACCCAGGTCTGCTTTGCTGTCAGATTCTTCTCCTGATGAAAAAAGTGCAGAATTTCTCTTCCTCCGCTCAGAAACAGGCACAGATATGAAACCAGCCTTTCTATTTAGGGCTGGTGCAAACCTGGCAGGCTGGGAGGAGATGGAGAAGGGCTAGGAAAGAAGAGCTGACTGAGAAGATCAGCAACAGGAACAGTATCATGAAAACCAAGGGTCAAAGCCATTCTCCACAAAATCAAGCTCAGTGGTGTAATAGGTCACAACCACATGATTTTTTTATGCCAAATTCTTTCCCTTCCATAAAAAATGATGGATTTCCACTGAAATAAGAAGAATTGGGAAACAGACCCCTATTTACAGCCAAAACAAATGTTAACTGGTTGCTGATTAATGTTTAATTTCAGAAAGAAATGATTTGTTGTAAAGCTAACTCTTGATGGCATGGCAGCACCAGTGAAAAGATGTCAGCAGCTTTAGGAAAGATGAAAGCAGTACAGTGACACAGCATCTGTCTACAGCCCTGTTCCACTGAAGAGGTGCAGCCTTCTACTGGGGAATTCCTAGGTAACTTCAGGGTCTGCAGAAGAAAATTGCTCTAATTTAGCTCAAGCTGGTGCCACTAAATTTTACAGACGAGACCCAAGCTTGGACCAAATATCTCAATAGCTGTCACTGGGTTCTTTTTAATGCAAGATGCTAACCTGGAGCAACAACCATCACAAGGTAAATGCCAATATGGTTAATGTTTTTGCTCTAAAATCAAGCAACAATCATATGCATACATGGCTGGTAACTTAGTTTTCTTAGAACCACAGAACTGTTGAGGTTGGAAGAGACCTTTGAGATCATCAAGTCCAACTGCTTGTCTAGAGCTCACGATTCTACCACTACTGCTAAGCCACTACCACTAAACCATGTCCCTTTTAAATATCTCCAGAGATGGTGACTCTACCACTTCGCTGGGCAGCCTTCTTCAGGCAGGGTGTGTGGAAAAGTTCAAAAGAGAACATGTACATTGGTTTTCTTCTAATTTATTTGTTCTCTCCCAGTTTCACGTTTTTACCATAAACATACCAGCCACATCCATCTGCTCATCTGCCACCAAATCCCAGCAGGGTTTGGCATTTTTGGTCCAAGTAAATAATTTGGGAGCTGCAGCCCTTTTATGCAAGTGAAAACATGGACTGCATCCCTTTCTCTGCCTGGTAATGACTAAAATGGGCCCCTGCTCGATGGACAACAGATCTAAATCATCACATTGTAGTGTATAAAAAGAACATAAAAACAAATGGCACCACTGCCATCATCTGCCAAAGGGGGGTTCCAAAGAAGTGAGTTTGTTTGTGAAATGGAAGAGCTGGGTCTGTCCATGGAAGCTACCTCCTAGCTTCACAGCCGCATCGCCAATAAGTAAAATGGGGACAGTAAAGTCTTTTCTATCAGTAGAAGGAAGAAAACAAATGACTGCTTAAATGCAGTGAGAGCAAGTGCAGGAGCAGCAAACAACCAAGATGAAGCATGAGAAGCATAGATGCTCACACCCGAAAGAGGGAGGCTGGGTTAATGAACAAGAATTAGAGCTGCTCAGCTACGAGCAGAGATTTGACCTAGTTGGTTTGACTGAAACCTGATGTGAACATCCACATGACTGATTTTAAGAATCGCTGAATATAACCTATTTAGAAGAAGGGAAAAAAAAAAAAAAAGAGGTAACTAAGCAAAAGGAGAATTGCACTCTAGGTGAAAATGGCACTGGGTTTGACTCAGAAAAACATAATTCCTAATGTTTATAAGAACTGCATGGGATAATATAAAATATTAGCTGATAGACACTGCCTGTCAACAAGTCAGACTGGAAAATAGGACACACAACCTTTTAATAAATAAACAGAAAAAGAGGTGTCTGATGTGCAGAGCCTCTGGTTTCAGCTCCGTGCACTGAAAATCTCCCACTAGCGATGCTACAACACCCACTGAGCTTGGGAGTTTTATTGGTGGCAGCTTTGGAGCTCTGGAAGTGCTACATCCACACAGGGGATCCTGTACCAGATTCTGCTTTGACCAAAAATTAAAAAAAAAAACCCAAAAAACCAAAAAAACAAACAAAAAAAACCCCCAACCAACAACAAAACTCCAGCAGCAGTCAGAGAATTAAAAATCAGCACCTGCTTAAATCCACTTAATTACATTTTTGTCCATGCAGGAAGAACCCTGTGCTGGAACTGCATGTACTGGGTGGCTTAAAACCAGCGAATGCCACACAGCTGAAAGGAAACAGAAAATACGAAATGGTGACGAGAAACTGTCAGGGAGTATTTTATTAGATGGCAACACAAGCACTCTGGTGAAAGGCTGCGGTGTTTAATGACTTGCTTTTGTGAGCAGTGGAAAAACCCTGTTCTCCTGCAGCTCTGTGCTCCAGGGCTGCTTCATCCCCATCAAATAAGACGCAGCTTCTGTCAGGCATTTTCCCCATGACTGAGGCATCCCTAATGCACATCTCCTAATGCTAAGCAGTATATGTGAGCTTCTGCTCAATGCTTTTACCCAGTCTGGGCAATCACTCGAATCCTAACCCTCCACATATATACCTGTTCTCATAAATATAGAGGAACATGATGTCCTCGAGTCCTCTGCCTCCCTGCTAAAACCCACTGGGCTCAAAGAGGGGCTGCCAGGCAGGTGGTGGCTTAAGCCACTTGCACTTAATGCACCAGACTAATGGCCTTCCTCAGAGGAGCCGCGTTTCAGCGTGATGCTGCTACGGATCTATCAGCACCATGATGCCCAGCATGCCACCTCACTCCTCTGGCCCCTGGTTTTGCAGAAGATAACACAAAGCACCGTTCCCAGCTTTCTCCTTAGCTTAAAATGCAGAGATTTGCACAATCCACGGAAAGGTAGCAAAACCCAGAAATTTTCCAATTTCCATCCACATTTGAGGTGCATGACTTGGCATACTGCAAAGTCAGGATTAGGAAAAGCCTCAGATCACCACAAACCAGGCATTCACCAGCTTGTTACCATCATGTCTCGCTCAACCAGGAATCAGCAACAGGCTAACACATCCATGTCACCCATGCATGAAGCAAGGCTGTTGATAAGCCTCTGCCATCTTATTAGCTGAATCCTATGTACCAAAAGAGGGGGTTTAGGACAGATTAAAGCTCTAAACGTTTACTTTCCTATTTTTCTTCTCATGCCCTGTGTTTTGCAGTTCAACTAGATAACCATTGCAGGTCACTTCAAACTCATGTTTCTCTCTCTCCTCTCCTCATTTTGCTATGTGCCAAATAAGCACTTGATTTGCGCCTCACTTGGCCCTGTTTAAGGTACAAGCAATTTCCTTTAGGGGACTTTGGAAGATAAAATCAGACTGAGGATTTCTTGTACCCACCAGCCTGGCATCCCCAAACTTTTCTCCAAGATCTGATATCCACTTAGTCAGCCCATGCAGACCATGATGAGCATCTGCAAACTGCAAGGCAAATTATCCCCCTAGAGTCCAGAACAGCCTTTATGAACCCTGAGACCTGAACTGGAGTTAGACTTTTGCATACCTGCGATGAGCCAGAATATCATTAAGTGACGTGCAGCCTGCCATGTGCTGCTCATTCAGCTGCTGATCCCTGAAATGTGCAGCCACCACTGTCAGAATCTTGACCAAGCTCCTCAGAGCCACCAGCAGCTAGCATGACAGAAGAGCCTGCACATAATGATCTCAGACCAATATATATCAAAGAGATTTTTTGTGATAGCTTTACAGGAGTGGGCACACTGAAGGTTGAAAGGTTTAAATAGGTCTCCTTTTCAAGTGATATAACTGTCGCTAAGAACATTTAAGATCTTGAACTTCAAAGCATCAAAATCTCTCAGGGATAAGTGGGGTGTCCAACATCCATTCTGCCTCAGCATCAGGGAAAATCTGTTCCCTCTGTGATAGCAGAAAAATACATGTAAATCTTCCAGAGATAGAGTAGAAGGCACTTCTTGATCGCGACGCAGTGAGCTGCACAGTAAGAAGAGCAGTACAGCTAGCTGCCAGGAGCTGGGGTGGGGAGCAAATGCAGAGCAGGAGCCCTGGGCCTGCTATGCATGCACAGAAATGTCACCCCTGGGGTCAATCTAGAGCTATTAGTAAGGTCCATAGCATTTCTGATTCACTGCCTGCACCTTTCTGGGCACTTAAGAAGTACCTAGAAGGTATAATGCAAGGAGGAATGGTAGTTCTTGCAGTCAATGGGTGCAGTTGGTAGGTCAGCTTTCAACCACAGGTGCAGGTGAAGAACAGTCTTCTAGCTATCAGGCAGAACTGGAAGGAGAAGACACAGTGGGCACCCCAGCTGCTGACCCCAGGGATATTGCTGAAGGGGAGGATGCTCAGCACACCTGCCTGACTTGTGAAGTCCTGCCACGTTGAGCACATCAAACTCCACGTTCATTCAGGAGAGCACTTGGGGTGGCCATGCCCAGGGGCTGCTGCAGGCTCTCTCCTCTTTACTGCAGGACTTGGAAGGTCTGCAAGAAATGATGAAAAACCCTGGCACGGGGATATAGCTCTGCAACCAACACCAGGGAGCATGCAGAGAAAGCGCAGTGGGGATAAATGTCCCCAACGTACAGTGAGGTACAGGCTGGAGCTGTCTCTTCAATCTGATTTTCACTTTGTGTGGCCTCCATATTCTTCCCCACTCCAACTGCTGGCCGTGAGTAAATCATTGATGCACTTTACAAACCGTATCCTTTATAAAGGCTCATGACAATCTTGAAAATACTATGGGCACCAGAATGGACAAGGATGACAGGCAGAGTCCCCCAGCCTAGGGGCAACTGCTCCCTCTGCCTATATCCACTTACATCTTATAACTGAGCTGTAGCAATGAAACAGTGAAAGCTGAGTGCCACAGTCATGTTTAACTGAAGACCTTTGTCCCAGTAAAGCCATCAGCATGAATTACTCTGCTATGTTTATGAAATTCCAGCAAAGCCAAAAGATAAACCACGGCATGAAGCCGAGGAATTTTTACGGCACATGGCTCAGGAAAGCTTATCTTGTAAATCTATGATTATAACCCCCCCTTGAGAGCCTCACTGACTTTAATTGGCACAGTTTTTTGTTTAGGTTGTTAGCTACTGATAAAGCAACGCAGAACAAAGCTGCCTTGCTCTTGCCTCACTCCTGTGACATACTTTCAGAAGCCACAACTGATGACAGAAATGTTTAAGTAACAGTGATGGTAAAAAAGACAGCTTAAAATCATAGAATCATAAACGCTGGAAAAGACCTCTAAGGTCACCAAGACCAACATCACCAGGCCCACTAAACCATGTCCTGAAGTGCCTGGCTACACCTCCAGGCACAGTGACTCCATCACCTCCCTGGGCAGCCTGTTCCAATGCCTGACCACTCTTCTCAGAGAGACATTTTTTTCTAATATCCAACCTAAACCTTCCCTGGCGCAACTCACTGCCATTTCCTCTTGTCCTATCACTTGTTATTTGGGAGAAGAGACCGACACCCATCCCTCTACAACCTCCTTTCAAGGAGTTGTAGAGAGCAGTGAGGTCTCCCCTCAGCCTCCTCTTCTCCAGACTAGATAACCTCAGTTCCCTCAGCTGGTCCTCCTAAGACTTGTTCTCCAGATCCCTCACCAGCTTTGCTGCTGGACTGAAAAAAGCACACCTACTACTACTACTAGAATATTCAGATTTAGCTGGGGAAAAAAAAAAATTCAAATATGTGAGAAAGTTTCTTAAAAGCAGAGTAAAAGCAGCAGGTGGGAAGGTACAAAAGGAAAGTTTCCATGGTACCTGTTAGCAGATTAGAGCTTCAGGCAAAACATAAACTATCAAAAAAGAGTTTAAGACACAGCCACAACATGGCAACATAATTAAAGAGTGGAGGAAGGCTGCAGGAGTAAGAAGTCATCCTTCAAAAAGTAAATATTGTATCTAGATGAGGATAAAACCCAAAGCAAACAAACAAACAAAATTTTGCCAAAATTAACTTCATTAGCTTTTTAAAGCATGGCAAAAATTTCCCTGCAGGAACAACTTATCAATAGAAGGGAGGAGGAGAGAAATATTTTCCAAAGCTTTAGAAGCACAAAATCTGCCAAAGAATCTGAAAAATCAAAAGAAGACTGAAACACACGGAAACACCTAAGGAAGGAAAGACTTTAAAAGAAGATAAATGCAACCTTTGCCATGCTAAGGAGAAATTTATGAAAGTTTCCACACCAGAACAGTTTAATTTACAGGATTAGTCTGTAAAACCAGCTCAGTAGAAGTGTCAGGAGAAAAATCTAGAAAGAAGGGGGAAAAACAAGTGAGAGATGACAAAATAAAGGCAATCCTTTTTCTAGGTTAATAATTGATAACATTTTATGAGGCCAAGGGTAGAGGTAGATTGTCAGGTTTTCACCAACAGACCTGCAGGACCCTGCCATGGGATAAGTGGGATATAGTCATAAATGGCCTGGGAAGGAGGGGAACAACAAGGAGACAATTTTGCTGAGCCATACAAATCTATTCAGGGTATTCGAAGGTAAAACTGAATGCAGAAACCTTTAGAAGGCTCTCCTGAAATGGGTCTCTCAAAATGCCAAGGCAGCTGAAAGCCAAGGTCAAGGAACGCAGCGTAACGCAGAGCAGAAGCGACAGCCATGGCCACACATAGTGATGGGCTCTAAATGAGATACTGCTGCTCTGCAGAGTTCTTCGAGCCATTTTGGACAGTTCTCAGAAAATGTCAATGCAGAGCTCATCCGCAAATATAGAACAATCTACAAAAAAATAGACAATTAAGTTATTTTGGGAAAAAGGCCTTCTGGAAAGCAATTCAAAGAGCAGAGCAGCCCAATCCCTTGACTTGCTTCTGGCTTTTTTTTCCCCCTCAGAGAACAGCATGAAGATCTGGTTTTGCAAGGGTCCCTTTTGAGCCTCAGCCTTGATTCAGTCCAGGAGCTGGAGGGATTTCTGCAGCTGTAGGCATGTGTTCTAACTTGAGAGCAATTTACTGCTGGTGGGTAATGAGGGGTCGATTCCAGTGGTCCAGCTCCATCCATTGTCCTGTCCACACCATCCATTTGTCCCTGTGCTTCTACAAAACTTTCAGCAGCAAGAATTTGGTGTTTGACCACTAAGAAGCTGGGAAGACTACATGGGCCTTTTTTCAGATGAGTTGAACTCATGCTCCAAAATCAAAAGCTGATGCAAAAAAAAAAAAAAAAAAGTATCATTATGCATCTCCTTGACAGCTTGAATCAACCAAACTCAGCCCAGAACAAGGAACGACACTCATTCCAGGCAGAAAAAAATAGGAAGATCCATCAGAAAGAGAAGTGCTGTTAAAAAAGAGGTGGTAATGACATACCAGAATGAAACCAGCTTGTATTTTTAGCAAAAGGAAAGAAAAACCCAGTTAAAGCAGCAATTTCCAAAAGAGGAAATCAGAGTACTGTACTGCAGAGAGACAAACAGCTCCTGGTGACTGCAGTGAGCAGCAGCAGAAAAATCCTGACTTTGCACCCCTATTTGTTTGAGCCTGGGCAAATCAAACACAAGATTTTTTTTTTTTTTTAAATTTATTTGTCTGTGTGTGTCTGTGAAAAATTGCAGCATTTTTACCCATCCTGCATTTGCATCTTTGCACCTCACAGCATTTTGGCCATCTTATAACTGTCTCTCTAAATCTTCTCCAGGCCATTCGGGTCCTTTTTTGTTGTTGTTGCCGCCTCAGGTTACCAGGCCAGCTGCCATCTAAGGTGTGGAAGAGCAATCAAAAGCAGATGACTTGGACAAGGAGTAAGGAAACTCCTGTCCTCCCTGAAGAGCTCCAAGCACTGAGCATGTTGAAGGGTAGATGGTAAAACTGATAAGCCCATGCTTTTCTGCAAGGACAGCTTCATGTCCAGCACAACCAGATAACATTTAAAGAGATTGTTTTTGTCACAAACACTTCTCAACTGCAGATGTTTCTCCATCCTTGATGTTATCCACACCAGCACATGTGGTCCAGTAATGTCAGTTGTTGGAGAAAAGACTATGCCTGCAAGCAAGTGCCTGCTGGGGATGCTGCCTTGGGGCTGCCAGTCAGCTGCCTTGTGCAGGATGGGGTCAATACAGCTGTTTGTATGGCTTGGCTTTGCACAGATTTTTAACTGGAAGCTCCAATGTGAATGGCAAATCAAACTCTAAATCAACCCCATTTTGGTGTGTTAAACTTGTTATTCACAACAGGAAAGAGAAAGCAAGCCCAAAGAACAATACATTACCAATACTGTCAGAGACACCATCAACTTCAATATTTCAAGCTGTTCAGTTTAAATGTACTTTTGAAATAGGAGAGTCTGAAATTCCCCTGCCAAATTCTTCACAGGATCAAAGGAAAGCACTTCTCCAGAGTCTGCAGTTCTTCCAGGCACTTTGCTCCCTCATGCATTTCCCTCAGAGCAGAACATTTGTCCCAAAAGAGACTGACAAATCTGCATATTTGAAGTATCTGTCCTCACATTCTCATTGGAAGGCTAAACTTGGCAGGTAAAATTTAAGGCTGAGAAGTTTACTGGGTAAGTGAAACAGCTTTTCCATACATTGATAAGCAGAAGGCATTTTACTGCTACTCAAAGCAGCCTAGCTGATATTGTTTGACTGTTTCAAAATAAAGGCATAAAAACGTGTTAATTCAGTGTTAATCCAACACGAGTTGGAAACCCATTGTGTAGCCATCAGGAGTTATGTCCTAATCAGTGTGGGTTTCTCAAGATGAGAAAGGAGAGAGATAAAGTACAAAAGAGACACCTAAGGAGATACCTTTTGGAGTTTTCTCCCAAAATGATGATTTCTGGGCAACTTTTTTTCCAGGTTAAGGTAACCAGTGGCATGTGGTGTAGTAATAAGGACAATCTTCTCCACTCAAACAAGAACTGATGTTTTGTCATAAATGTAATTAGCCAAAACCTAGTCTAATAAAGTAGAAAATGAACTTTACTTGCTAATAATCACCACCACGAACGGTTCAAAGGACAGAAAGGATGACAGACTCCCTCTGGCTGCACAGCCCAAGGTGGTAGGATCTCACTCTGGCTGGAGGTGCTCCTGCAGGACCAGAAGATCCAAAGATCTCAGCTCTATATAAATGGAAACCACTTCTTTTCCTCGTGTGCTCCCCAGCTCAAGATTCCCAAACAAAACATCCACAGCAACTTGCAAACAGAAGGCAAAAGACGAAAGCTTGGAAATTTCCACTCCTGGGACTGCAGAGCTGCCCTGAAGGCAAAGGGACAGGCGGGGCAGATGCTGAACAGCACAGACCCATTTTCAGTGGTGTAAGGAGAGCCCAGCGTCACCTCCTCACGTACGCCGGCGTCAGGAGCATTCATGGAAAGCTGCCGGTGCCTCCTGGCCACGGCACAATGTGCTCCAGCACTATCTGCTGCAGACATCTCCTGACTTCCTATCAGAGCAGACACAGCACACTTCGGGAGCAGCGTGACAGTGGTTTCCTCACCCTCCTAACAGCCAGTCCCAGCAGAATGGAGAGGATGGCAAGGAAGGTTGGCAAGGGCAGCGGTCCGAAGGATTGCTACCAAAAGTTGCCCACTTCTTGTAGAGATCATAGAATGGGTTGGGTTGGAAGAGACCTTTAAAGGTCATCTAGTTCAACCCTTCCTGCAATAAGCAGGGACTTCTTCAAGCAGATTTGATTGCTCAGAGCCCCATCCAACCTGACCTGGAATGTTTCCAGGGATGGGGCATCTTCTACCTCTCAGGGCAACCTGTGCCAGGGTCCAATTACCTTCATTGTAAAAAAATTCTTCTTGGTAGCTAACCTAAATCTCCTTTTAGTTTAAAACCATCATCCCTTGTCATGTCACATCATCTGCTAAACAGACTGTCCCCATCTCTCTTATCAGCCCTTTTTAAGTACTGAAAGGCCACAAGTAGGTATCCCAGAGCCTTCTCTTCTCCAGGCTGAAAAACCCCAACTCTCTCAGCCTGTTCTCATAGCAGAGGGATTCCAGCCCTTTATTAATTTTTGTGACCTCTTCTGGACCCCCTCCAACAGGTCCATGTCTTTCTCACGCTGAGTACTTCAGAGCCGGATGCATTACTCCCTGATAATGATCATGTAGAAATCTTGCTGTAAACAGGTACAATGAAACCCAAAATACGGTAGGTTACCATTGGTGGGCAGAAGATGCAGTTCAGAGGAGCTGTGGGAAAGAGCTATGTACTTCAAGGACAATGCATGGCTCACCACATTCTATCGCTGGTCCTACAAGTACTACAGTAATGGGTCCCAAAGTTGGAACCCCATGCTGAAACCCCAAACTCAAAGTCAATAACACAACAGAAGTTACCCTTAGATAAGGTACTGGAAAAGCACACTGCAAAATCATAGAATCATAGAACTGTTTAGGTTGGAAAAATCCTTTAAGATCACTGAGTCCTAACCATTAATCTAACACTGCCAAGTCCACCACTAAAGTATGTCTCTCTGTGACACATCTATGCATCTTTTAGGTACCTCTAGGCATGGTGACTCTACTACTTCTCTGGACAGCCTGAAAAATTATTACTCCTGCAGACTTGGAGGTTATTGCCAAGCACGACAAGAACAGTTTAGGCTGCGACTACCTTGGGTGCTTACGCTAACTAGATCAAACCCAGCCTGGCCAGGCCAACACGTGCCGGCATTGCATTGGCCAGCTGCGGTGCAGAAATACCTGGAAAGGCTTCAAACCACCAGCGTTTGCTGGTTGCTAGCTGGGAGTTTAGTGCTTGAAAAAAATAAAGAAAGAGAAAGAAAAAACCCAACCAAACAACAATTTGTCTCCCTAAGAAGATTAATAGGTGCATTTAAAGAAATCAGTCTGTAGGCTTAATGAGAAAGAGGCAGCAAAATCCTAAATGTGAGACCTCCTACAGTTTTTCAGTCCAGCTGTACAGTCAAATAATAGTTTATGTAACTAGGATTGGAACAAAATAAATTAAAAGTAATTTCATGTTTTATCAAAGGAAAAAAAAAAAAGGTACAGTTTGGAGTCACTGTGGAAAGAGATCTAGTTCAAGTGCTGCATTTCCCCCCCCCCCAGCCTTTCATAAGCTCCAAACCATCAGCTGGTTTGGTGTTTTCACAAGGGGAAGGCAAATTACCAAGTCCCTTAAGAACTTATTATACATTTCCAAATTTCAACTGTTCCTATTTTATAACTCATCACTTCACATCTCTGTAACTGAAATGTTTTCTTTAGGAGATGATAGAAGAAAAAAGTAGCTGTTTTTCCTAGGCTGCAATCTGTTTTTTCTGGTTAAAAAAACAAAACACAAGTGGTTAACAGCTACAACATGTCAGTCTTGGAAAGTAATTCACACACACAATTTCATCCTTTTGCAGACATTAAATATGGCAAAATCTCTCCATACTCCTCGCGTCTAGACTAGTGAAGGAAGGATGCAAGCCACAGACTCTTTCTTACACCAGGGAGCCCACAGTGGTCCCAGGTGGGTCTCAGGTGGGCTTACAAGAGGGGGAGGACCTCCTCTGAATCCATTTAATAACAGAAAAAGAAATTTCTAACATTGACTTCATGCTTGCATATGACTTTCAAGGACAGAGCACCCTGAGACTCTGTCTGCAGAGGTCACATATTCCAATCATCTCTTAACAGTGTTCAAAATCCATAATTGAAGTCAAATTCCAAACTACACCCCCACATTCACAAGACTACAATCCTCAGGAGAGCACTGGTCCTGTGAAGTGATGTCCACTGGGGCTGGGCTTTGAGCTTGGCATCAGCCTCATGTCCCTCTCAGCCCTAAGAGAAGCTAGTGAGCCTCCACCGCCAGCAAAGTCTCAAAACAGGATAAAAGGCAATATTCTAGTGGCAGGGAAGAAAAAAAAGATAAACGGTTATTGACATCTGGCCTCTGAAAGTCTCCCTACCATGTGGTACCTACACAGACACCTGTGCCCTCAGCACATGAGGCTGGATGGAGAAGGACGTGTCAACCTTAAGCTTGTAACACTGAATTTTGTCACATCTGCACCAGGTTAATTTTTCCTTCTGTGGCCCTCAGAGGAGCTGTCAAGTCCTCATCCGAAAACTATTCAGTGTGGGAAACTGCTTTGTCACATCTGAGAAGTCATGGTCCCTGGCAGGTCCTGGAGCCAAGTGACGAACAGTTAGTCACCCTCTGCTCGAAGAAACCCAAAATTCAGCAATGACGAACACTTAGTCACCCCCTGCTTGAAGAAACTCAAAATTCAGCAACATTTCCCAAGCAGTGTACAGCAGCTGCTTGCTCTAGGTTGTGTTATAACTCAGAAAAGGGGGAAACCCTCTGAGAGGAGGACAGAAGATGCTCTTCCTCTGAAGATGAGCTAAACATGCTTAGGTAGCAGAGGTTCAAATGACTGCAGGTGGGACAGGCAGCAAGTCACAGGCAGGAGACAGATTCACTTAGGTTGGAAAAGGCCTTTAAGATCAGCTCCAACTATTAATCCAGAACTGCCATTAAAACACGCCCTTAAGTGCCACATCTACATGTTTCTTTAATACATATAGGGCTGGTAATCTAACCACTTTCCTGCACCTAACACAGGGGTTTGGAAGCTGCAGGACATCCTGGGCAGAAGTCACAGTGCAGCACTGAAGCCCGCTCACAGAGTATGAGAAAACACTAAGAAACACAGGGACAGCCTCGACAGTCTTCAGGGAAGAAGAAAAGAACTTCTCATGAGTCACAGGATCCTGTGCAGAGCTTGCTGCAACTCAACAGTCCCTGTATAACTGCCATGCAGTGAGTAAACTTGATGTCCTTCACATGTCCCTTCCTTATGTCCTGCTGCCTGGCTGTGAACACAGAGGAGGGCCATGGCAGACAAGGGTAGGACCATCACATCATCTTCAAAGCCTCAGCTCTGAGTCCTGACCCATGTGTCAAAGGCTGCCCTTGCTGTGTCCCAGCCATGCAACATGAACCATCATCTGGCTGCAGAGCCAGAAATAGGTGAATGTGCCATTCAACATCAGTCCTTACTAAGAACCCAGATGTCCAGGATGGCCCAAGTCTGACTCTTTGAACACCTGGGCTTGAAGGTGCTGTTATCCTTCAGGGAAGCACATGGAAGTTAAACTACATGTCTCAAACACAGGGACTACCACAGGCAAATCTACAGCTGCCTTTTGGCTTTGCAAAGGAGAGCATCCCACTGAAGATCTCAGTCATTACTTTGTTAGACTACAGATGGGGTGTCTAATGGGTCTACCAGTGGGTAACGGCCCAGAGCTCTTTCCTGGTCCTGTGCTCCCACCTTTGTCCACTGGTACCTGACACATCCTGTCACAGTTACTTTGCTCTTGGACAACTGCACCCAGCATGAGCAAGCACTAATGGTCTCCGAGTGGCAATGTTCATCTCAGTTATTTCCAGGTTGTTCCCAACATCAGGAAGTGAGGGGAGAACAAAGGCAAGCTGCTGAGATGACCTGTAAGCAACGGGTCTCAAGGTCTGTTGCTGCAGGAAACATTAAGGACAGGGACAGGAGAAAGGTCTGGGGAAAGACTGGGCAGGAGAGGTTTTGTTTTGTTTTTTGCTGGAGCTCTTCTTAGAAGATGTCTAAGACACTTCACCACATTAAACACACGCACATTTTTCTTCTATAGACAATGACCTAGAAACACAACTAAATAATTTTTGACAAAAGAGAATGCACCAAACTATTTAATCATATCTTCAGGGGGAATAAAGCCAGAACAAGCAGCTAATCTACTGCACATCACAGAAACCATAGTTCTGGGCTGAGTGAGACTGCATCTCCTAGGAAGGGAAGCTTTGATTTAAGCCTTTTGCAATCATACTTCCCATTGCACCCCCTGGTAATGCACTACCCCTACACTTATTTTTGCTCACTGTTTACACACATCTCATTGCCGTTCAGCTAGCTTGGGGCTCTGACTCCAGATTCTGGTTTGCCTTTCTTAGCCATCGTAACAATCTTTACCATCCAGAGTCAGAAGTCAGGCTGGATGGCAGACCATTACTTCTCATCTCCAGACAATCCATGGCACTTTAAAACAATAACAAAAACAAGAGAAAAAGGAACAACATTAAAATTGTGTTCAGTTGTGGTCTGTCTTGACTTGATGTTCCTCTGCCTCTGAGCTCAGCATGGGCAGGGACCTGCTGCCTCCTACCCCACCAACCCACGGCCTCCAGTCTGTTAATGGAGTCAAGATCTATCTTTATACCAAACAGACTTTTTATAAGGGTGTGTGGTGATAGGACAAGGGGCAAAGGTTTTAAAACAGAGCAGAGTAGATTTAGATTGGACATTAAGAAGACGTTCTTTACTATCTGGATGTGAGACACTGGCACAGGCTGGTCAGAAAAACTGTAGAAGTCTCATCCCTGTAAGTTTTTAACACCAGGTTGGCTGAGGCTTTGAGCAAGGTGGTCTAGTGGGAGGTGTCCCTGCCTATGGCAGGGCATTTAGAACTTGACAATCTTTAAGGTCCCATCCAACTCAAGCCATTCTATGATTCACATGCTAGCAAGCTCTAAAGAGGCCAAGAGGCAGCAAGGTACCATCAACAGTGTAGTTAAGTCATTAATGTTAAATATGAGCAAAGTCTGGGTAAGGAGTCCCCCAGGAACATACCCTCCAGCCTTACTGCAAAGCACAGGGCAGCATTCATGGGATCCAATGATGCTGCTCTCTCTTGCAGGCTCCTCAGTACCTCATTGGAAGTGCTGGGTGTGCTCAGCAAGGAGCCAGCTTGTTGTATGTATAAAAACTTCTGAGCATTGGTGACATGAGAAGTGGTACGGTGAGCTCAACCATGACTGACAGGCTGCACAGCAGTGCTTTGGAGTCACCAAAGAAGACCAAAAAGGCCTGTTTGTAAGAACAGTCATGTCCATAGATCGATGCAAAAACAACAAACCTGCCACTCAAAGGGAGATCTGGAAACACAGCAGTAGCTCAAGTGCAGAGTCTTCATCACAAGAGAACACGTCCGACCCCATAACAGTTCACAACGTGTGGGACCAGGATGACCACAAGCACCTGCTGCCAGTCATCAGCAGAAAACAACTCAGGCAGCATCCAGGAGCAACAGCATTCATCAGCAAAGCCAACGTGATAACCTTATCTCCATGTTCAGTGACAAACCATGGAGCCTTTGCTGTGGAGCCCATCCACCCAACCTGCTTTGGGAAATTCTGTGGGCACCCCAACTCCCTGTCACATCCTTCTGGAATTGCATCCCCCTCACTGGGAAATGAGGATTGCTGGAACAACACTCTTGGCTCATGGGGATCCATGATGCCAGCCCACAGAGGGAATGGGTGACAAAGGCTGGAACAGAGGCCGAGTGTGCTTCCCTGGCAGGAAGGCGTCCAGATGCACAGTGAGTTTTCCCCAACCAGCATAAACTCCAGGAATATGCCACAGCACTGAATACCTGTTTGCCCTGAATTGGAAACATGATGGGAAGCATCAAGTATGTGCTCAACTCACAGAGCAGAGAAAAGAAGCAGCTGCACTGGAGCTGCAGAAGCCAGCCCATCACGCTGCTTGGCACAACCCACAGTAAGGAGGGACCCACTGATGTGGTCACTCAAGCTGCGGCACCACTGAACATCAGCTGAAGAGGTTTACCACCAGTATTCCAGATTTTGGGGCACAGCAAGCAGCTCTGAAACAGCTGCAGACTGTGTGAGAAGGGGCAGAAGACCTCTCCTGCTTTCCAGTGAGCATCAGCCAACACAACAAAAGAAATGGAGCCCCCTTGCTCTGTGAGCAGAAGCTGATGCCATAGGGGCATCGCAGAGCCCCTCACACAGCAGAAGGGAAGGGCACGGAGGTGTGATGCCTCCAGCACAACGGTCAGGTTGGTTTCAGCAGTGAGAAATCCCAACCTGCAAAGCAGACTGCAAATCTGTGTATTTGTTTTGGAAATAAAGGCATTAATATTTGATGCCAAACAGTTTGAATATTGATGAGCACGTTCACAGAAGAGGTTTTGGAGTTACTTAAGCACCCAGAATTGTGCCATCTACATTCAGGGGCCTAAAGGCTGCTGTCAGAGCCATCAGAAGGATGTAAAACACCATTTGCTGAAGGGAAGACATGTTGCAGCTGACACTGCCCGCCCATCACAGGAGAGGAAGAGGAGCCCAGTGGGATATTTAGCAGAGCAAATATTTTGACTTGCTCCATCAAGTAAGCCATTTTATACTCCTCCTTTTACCTTCTCTTTTGCTCACACAAGGCCTATAAGCTTGAAATGTTACCTATCTGTTCTTCCCCTGCTTGCTTAAACTCAGCCTGAGCTCTATCCTGATTCTCCAAACATTTGGTACCAAGTAACAAGCCAGCAGTGTGTTCAGGTGGCCAAGGCAAACATCTTCCCAGCCTGTATCAGCAATACTGTGGCCAGCAAGAGTAGGGGAGTGGTCATCCTCAGTACTTGGCACTGGTGAGGCCACACCTTGAGTACTGGGTTCAGTTTTGGGGCCCTCACTACAGCAGTAGTGAGGGATGATGAAGTGTGTCCAGAGAAGGGCAATGAATCTGGTGAAAGGTCTGAAGAACAGGTCTGGTGAAGAGTGGCTGAGGGAACTGGGGTTATTTAGTCTAGAGAAGAAGAGGCTGAGGGAAGACCTGCTCATTCTCTAAAACTATGTGAAATGAGGCTGTAGTGAGCTGAGTGTTGGCCTCCTTTCCCTAGTATCAAGTGTCAGAAAGAGAGGAAATGGTCTAGAATGGTGCCATTGTGCCAGGGGAAGTTTAGGCTGGATATTAGGAAAAACTCTTTTACTGCAAGAGTAGTCAGGCATTGGAACAGGCTTCCCAGGGAGGTCATGGAGTCACCATCCCTAGAGGTATTCAAGAAAAATGTAACCATGGCGCTTAAGGACATGGTTTAATGGCCACAGTGGTGTTATGTTGATGGTTGGACTTATCTTAAAGGCCTTTTCCAAACAAAACAATTCTATGAATCTATAGACTAATACTTACTAGGCACATGGAAAACCCTCCAGAGCACCAGACTGCAGTCCAGCAAAAGGCCAGGAAAAAGCTACTTTAATACTTGAGGAAAAGGCTTTCCAGTGACACCTCTGATGGTGTTGTCTCTATATGGTCCTGCTCACGGCTCAGTTTCTTTGGGGACAGCAATACATGGAAGCAGACATGGAGTTGGTTGCCCAGCCAAGCACAAGCCCTGGCCACAGCCTGGTTTTCTATCACATCACATCAAAGAGCTTCGTTTTATATCAAGTACTGTCACATGGAAATGGACATCGACTGCTCATTTCTGCAAGCTTGTGAAAAGTGACCACTTAAAATGAAAGAGGGAAACTAGAGTTTGTTTTTTTTTAATTGCTTTTGTGTATAGACTTATTACCCGTTATTTCTGTGATACCTATGCAGGAAAGCAAAGCCAATATCCAGCAAATGCAAGGGGGCTACCAAAAGGGCAGGTAGAGCATCTGGACATCACTAACATTTTTTTCTTGGACTCAAGCTTCTTGAACTTGAACTTCCCTCTAACTAGGAAGGCTGCTTCTTTTAGTCCTGTTCTGACTATATTCTTTCCTATTACCCAATTCACTCCAAGGCCCAACACCAGCCAAATAGATTGATGCTAAATGTATATATAGTAAAGTGAACAGGATCATTGTTTGACTTGCTGTTCCAAGCCAAGAAAAGACTTGCAGCACACACAGGAGGTGCTACTACTTAGTACCAGAAACTTCCCTTCTTGGTCACTGCAAGACCTTCAACTTGCAGTAAGCCTACCTGAAGACTTGAGGAATGCTGTGATATTTAAGAGAGCAGCTTCTTCATCACCAAAAGCAAAAGTCCCAGTGATTTCTGCTATGGTAGAAAGCTTCCTCCTGACCACAAAGCCCAGCCTGGCTGTTTGCAACATGCATTTCCTAGCTCTGGAAGAACAGCAATGCTAAAAGCACTGCTGTTCCCACTGAGCATATGTATTTATGGCTAGTCCTCAATGCTTCCCAGGAGACCAACCCTCTTCCCCTTTCCTATCCTTCAGCCTTGGCTCATATATCCAGACATCAAAACATCTTTTATGTGCTCCACATCCAAGCAGTGGATAGACCAAAAACCTGAATGATTTTGGCATAAATCAGGCACAAACAAATATGATCAGAAGAAGCAATAAAATCTCTCTTCAGGATACCAGGAAAACCAGCCATCTAAAACACTGTGCCCCAAGCTACATTTCCACCCTTGGGATCACCCCTGTGCTGCCATCCAACCCCTTTTCATCAATCTGTCAATGGCACTGTAAAATGAGCTTGTCCTTTCTGTTTAGGGGGTCTCTTTGGAGGAGCAGACCAGGACTCCACTGCCAGGCAGCTGGCAAGTTTTCAGTCCAAACACGTTTGCAAACGATTTGTGTTCCTTTGATCCTGTGGCTTAATAATGCTCCATCTTTTCATCTCCTTTCAGGCCACAGAGCCTCTGTTTGTCTAGGCAGACCAGCAGCATCCTTCCCTTCCTCCTCCAACTCAGCATTACCTTGCCTGAGTGCCAGAGCTTGCCACAACCCCCCTTGGTGAGATTCTAGCAGCCTCGCACAGGGGTGAGGTCTGCTAATCCATGCTAAGAACACCTTGCCTGATGCAATCCTGCACCGTGTTGGCCTCTTCTAGAGTTAGCATAGGCTGGCACCTCACAGTGAGCACTGTGCCCATTGTCCCCTCACCCTCTGGCTCTACGCCCCACCCAAAGCATGCAGCTCAAAAAACCCCAAGTTTACAAGTAGCAGTAGATGCTGCAACCCAGTGCAGAGATGACACCTGTACGGGATGTTTTCTACTCTCCGAAGTCTCTCCTTGGCAGACAGTGCACAGTTCCATGCAAACAATGATTACAAATGTAAACAGAAGACCTTCAGCGTACCCCATACAAGAGACTCAGGCTGCTTCCCTGAATAACACAAAGCAAGAGGAATTGTGAAGAATCACACAAAGTAGCACCGCTACAGCTTTCATTGGCTCACATATAGATTTAGGTTACCTAGCTCCAATTAAAACAACAAAAATATTGCCTAGATATTAAGAGGAATTCACTTTCTTTCCCCTTGCCATTTGGGATTTCTGGAGCAGCAGTGTGTGCACCACTGCTCAGCCAGCACGAGCTGTGCTTTGCTAAACCTTTTACAACATCTGGTCTACCTTACATGCCCACTCCAACATCTCACAAAGACATCTTTCTCCTCAAGGTCTATTTTTTCCTTCATTTCCTCTTTGTTACCTTGAATTAAAATCCCTTGGTGTTATCTCAGCTCCCCACACCCCTCCCACACTCAGTTCTTAAACACCGATACAGATCAGCAGCTTCCCCATCCCAGTGCTGCTCCACACAGCCTTTGCTGCCAGCCTGCAGAGCCCTGCGTGGCCCACCTCTTTAATTGCTTTAATTAATTGTGAGGGAGGGCAGCTCCCCAGCAGCAGCTCCCCAGGAGGGGCAGGAGCAGCAGCTCAGCATTCAAGGGCTTGAGCGTGGCTGGCAAAACCAACTTGGTGTGTCTGGCAGGAGAGCAGCAAGGACGGTCAGTGCTGCACAACTGGGCTCTTTCACCCCACCACCTTCATGGGCTCTGGGACCCTCAAAGCCACTAGGAGCGTGGAGACTTTCAAAACCTGCCTGAATACTGTGATTCTGGACAAGCTGCTCTGTATGATCCTGCTTTGATTGGACTAGATGATCCCCAGAGGTCCTTTCCAACCATTGCCATGCTGTGATTCTATTCTGCCCTAATCCAACAATGAGCACAGACCTTGGGCAGCAATGGGGGAGCTTGGCAGCAGTGCCAAAACCAGACAGAAATGGCACAATCTGCACAGGTCCCTCAGCGGATCCTGTCATGCTGGCCTAAATGGCCCTGCATGTATTTAATATTAAATTGTCATGAGCAAGCTACAAACAACTTCTGGCCAGCAGAGTGTGAAGCAGAGGGGTTGGTGACTCTTCAGGAAGGCAAACTGGAAAAAATGCAGAGGAAAATGGGCATGTTTTCACTCAGGGGTATTTTTTTCCACACTCTTTGTGTAGAAGTTAAGAGCGATTTTGCCAAGCAAAGGCTGCCCACAGCCCAGCCACCCTGGAGGATCCCTGAATCCCATCTGGATATGACAGTGCAGCCTGCATCAGTGATTGCAGCCTGCTGGCTGGCTGGGAGCAAGAGCACAGCATCACCAGGCGAGACCGCAACCTTCCATTTGGGCTCCCACTTGCATTTTCCCCATTTGAAGGAAGACAACCAGCAACACCAGCAGAGCTCATCGCTGTATGGGCAAGGCAGAGAGCCCCAAACACTGCTGCTGCCTCACCGCGCACTGTAGGCAAACCGCCTGCAGAGTCCCCCACATCCCTTTGTGAAACTTTCCACTCCTTGCATTTATTTTACCAGACAGGATGGTATTTTAGGACTGGTATGGGTATTTTTAGAGGAATATCTCCAATCTCACGCCCGTTTCCAAAGCATCTCCCTCCTGACTGGCACTGCCTGGCAGAGGGAGAGCAGCTTGGTGCCGTTCCCCACGAGGTTTTGCACCAATGACTCCTGGCAGGGCTGCACATCCCTCCTGTTACATAACGACCTTTCCTGGTTGGTGCCAGCTCCAGTTGGGGTGGCTGTGTTTGGGGCACTCACATGCCTTGGTGCTGTCAACTGCTGCCAGGCACCATTCCCCAACCTTGATTGGATCCCCCAGTCCATGCTCCCCAAACCCAAAACAATGTCCCTCCCTCCTCCTAATTCCACTCCACCTGCAACTGCCCTGGCCTTCACTGATGAACCTCTGCCTACCTGGCAGCACCCACCTTTCTCCTGCCCCCGAAAACCCTGCACTCTTCATTGAGGGCACGTCATCCCTCTCCTGCACCCAGCCTCAAACCACACCCTTGCCTTCTTTTAGCACTCATGGAGTGTCCCCAAGCTCCCAGCTCTCCTGGGGCTGACCCTTCCAGCAGCAACCTGCCTTAGGTGCCTCTGTCTGTTTCCTAAGCCATGCTCCACCTCCCTTGCCTGCCCACACCCCCTGCCTTCTGCCTGCCCACCTGCTTACACCCCTCAAGACTGCACTCTGGTTTCCCATCAGTTCGTGCCTCTTGCATGCCCCTCTCTTACCCTCACCTGTATTTGCCTGTAAGCACCCCCCAAACGTGTTCTCAAGTGGCACCTCCTCCTTGCATGCCCCACAGCACCCCAAACTGCACCCAGACAGCATCTCCTGCCTCTGCACTCCCCAGCATTCCAACTCGCACCCTGAAACCCTGCGTCCAATTGGCATGTCCTGTCTGCACGCCCTCCAGCACCCCAAACTGCACACCACAAACCTGCACGTATAAGTGGCACCTCCTGCGCCCCAACCTGCACCCTACCGACCTACAATCAAGCAACACTTCCTCCTGACTGTGTGCCCCCCAGTATCCCCTGGGCGCTCAGATCCCAAACTCCGCGCCCCACACCCCCGCATCCTGCCGGCACCCACAGCCCACCCACGCCCCTACAGCCCATCTGCTCCCGTACCCACGGCCCCCCGCAGCAGCCCGCGCCTTCTCCACCGCCCGCCCGGCCCTGGCCGCGCCCCCCGCGCTCTGACCTGGGCCCGGGCCCGGCAGCGCTGCCTGGGAGCTGTCCGCCGCTGCCTGGTGCTGAAGGCGGCTTGGAGAAGGTGGCGGCGGCAGTTGCTGTTGGCGGCGGCGGGGCTCCGGCGGCGGCGGCGGCGNCTCCCGCCGGCACGTGCCCTCCGCCCCGCGGGCCTGCGCCCAGGCAGCCAATGACGGCGTGAGGCTGCGGCGGGCGCGCGGGTGCGCCCCGCCCCGCCAAAACCACCAGCCAATCGGCGCTCCGGAAAGCCTGCGCCCGCCAGGCGGCGCCCCAGCAGTTTGCGTCCTAGCAGCCAATGAGCAGTCTGTCTTTCATGAGGTCATACTACAACGCCAATGAGCATGGAGCCCCCTGTGAGGTCAAAACCAAACAGCCAATCAACTTCCAGACTCCATGAGGTCACACCTTGACCAATAAGTGCTCATTCCTCCCTGAGGTCACACTCTGACAGCCAATGAACACCCATACACCTATGAGGTCACAGGCTACTGCAGGATGGCAATAAATGAAGCTCTCCCTCACTGAGTTCATGTGCTGCTCCAGGAAAGCACACGCTGCCAGCCAATAATGATTTTCCAAGTGTGTGGAAAGCCTGTCAGCCAATGAGCAGCCTCCCTCCCGCTGAGGTCAGGGCTGCCCAAGGATGTCAAACTCCATAAGCAAATGAGCATTCTGCACCCTTGTAAGGTCATAAACTTGCCTCATGGTATTGTCATTGTCCTGCTCCCTGCAAGGTGGCAGGCAGTCCTGGGGTGTCACATGTTCCTGGCCAGTGCACAGGTTGTTCAGAGAGGTCAATCAGTGCCAGACAATGAGCATGCAATTCCCTGTGAGGACACAGGCTCCCCCATGATGTCATACAGTGCCTAAGGGGTAAGCAGACTGGTACTGCTTTGAGGTCATAGGCTCTCTTGGGAGGTGAGAGCACCCTCAGCCGACCACCACCCAGAGCTCCCCCAAAGTCACAAAATATGCATCCAATGATCACTGTTGCACTGACGCACAGGGCCCTACCAATAGGCTTTCCCTAAGGCTTATACTCAGCCATTGAGCACTCACCTTCCCTAGGGAGGCCACAAAGAGCCCAGTCAACCAAGATCACCTTCCCCCACTAGTTCACGTGGTGCTCAGCCAACAGGCACACCCTCTCTGCAAGAGGTCACAGGTGTCTGATGGAGTCACCACACAGGTGCCTTTGGGCTCCCACTGTGCACTGCAGCTGCACAACGGCAGCTCCCCATTTCCCACAAACAGCAACCATTTACCTCAGCAGTAATGAATGTTGCTAACAGAGCACAGCTCCCACAGGAGGCTGGGGCACTCCATGGCTCCCCCAAACCCTGGGAACCCCCTGCCCACCAAGGTGGTCAGGCACTGGTCCTGTATGATGAGGGTCAGTTGAGGGGAACAGATGGGGAGAATGCCCATGGATCCCCAGGTGTGACTCTTCCAGCAGCTCCAGCCCTGGCCATGGGCCCCACAGGGAATGTGGTACTGGTCCTACCATCTAACACCAGCAGCTGCTTTTTATGGGCTGTGACTCAACACCCACACTACTACAAAATCTTAAAATAAACGTGAAAGCAGGTCCCTTCTCACCTCCTGTTCCACAGAAATGGAAACTGGCTCCTGAGAGCCCCAAGGAGATGGTGCCTTGGCCCCTACTCTGTCACAGCCCCTCTGTCTCTCTAGCCTTGGGAGCACCCATGCCAACGGCTGTGGCTTGCTGCTGTCCTGCTTGGGGCCAACTGTGTCATACAGGGAGGTTTCAAGGAGCTGAAATCACTACCAAGCAGGAGTGAAAAGGCTCCAGGTCTGGTGGGGACAATGCATGTGGTAAAGCAGAACAAAAAACACACCAGAAGCAACATCCAAAAAGGAGCAAAAACAGGTGAAAAGGGATCAGGACTGACAACACAGCGAGAACAGAGCAAAACCAAAACAACAAATACACACTACCATGAAAAAAAAAAACCCACTGCTCTGTTTTGTTGGGTTTGTTTTTTTCCCCTCGCAGACACAGAAGACTTAGAACATCCATGTTAACCTCAGAAGTTTGAGTAGCCTCGCAGCAGCCCCAGCTCAGGCTCTGCCCAGCCAAGACACTCCAGCCTTGGCATCAAACCCCAGGCAACAGCAGCTTAGGAGATATAGTGAGAGATGATGGAAAACGCCACCCACCAAATGACAATCTCAGAATATATCTGGTTGGAAGAGACCTTAAAGATCATCCAGTCCAACCCTTGACCGAGCACTGAAGGGCTGACACTAAACCATGTCCCTAAGCACCAGGCCCACATGCTGCTTGAAACACCCCAGGGACAGCGACTCCACCACTGCCCTGGTGAAGGTGCTTTGTTCACTGCTGTCTGAGCAGAACCTTTTGGGCCAGGATGGAGTTGATCTTCAAACGTTAAAGTAATGGAGCAACAGACCCAGCAGAAGGGGAACATGAGATGCCAGCTCACGCAGACACTGCTGTCCTTGCTGGAGGGGATACTGGACCACAGCTGTGGTGCTATTTCAGGCAGAGTGGTCCAGCAGAGGACAGGGCTGTCTTGATTAGGTGCACATACAGATCCCCAAACCAGGGCTAAAGCATCAGCTCTGAGAGCTCTTCTTCACACCTCTGCTGCAGGCTACGACCAGCTCTCCCTTCACCAGCTCTCCAACACCCCCATATGGAAGCCCACATCCCTCACCAGCCACACACACAGACCTTCACTGCTGCCTTCCTGCCCTCAGCCAGAGAGCTTGAAAAAGATCTGTCACTTTTTAAAAAAATGCATGCAGGTACCTACCTTGAAGAGATGATTGTGCCATACAAGAGGGTCAGTAGAAGGCTTCATGCAGAGCCTCTCTCAGGCTTCTCCAGAATTAACTCTGCTTGATTAAATCCCCCTCACTTCCTTTCGTGCTTGTTTCCTAGCACTCTGAATACTTGTGCCCCAATCCAACCTCTCCACCATTCCACGTCATTCAGCAGTCAGCCCCAAGTGATGTAGACAAGACCCAACTCAAGCTCTACAGGCATTTGCATTTGCCCTGGGATGGGCACCGCTTAAACCACAGCTTCACCCCACCATGGCCTTCCCTGAAGCAGAGGGCTCTCTTTTGAGAGCTGCCACCAGAGGTTTCAGAAGGGTCAGGCATGTCCTGAGGTGATCCCCACAGAGCACCCGAGATGAAGTGGAAGAAGACCACCCAGAATCCCGTTAACCTGTGTGCATAGCAGTACGTTTTATTCCATACAGACCATTTTTTAGCCAGCCCAGGTACTTGGGTTTTCAGCCTGAAGCAGATGGAAGGGGAAGCATCACAGGTTTGTACAGTATAAAGTTCTGCAGCAAGGTACCTCACCAAATCAGTTGGTCTTGGGTGACATGGGATCTCTTGTCCCATGTCTCCAAGTTGATGAACCCCAGATGCGTTCAGCCCCATCAGTCTCCCTCTCCCCTGAAGGGAGCTGTTCTCTAGCACTTCCTCAGGCCCTTCCAACCCTCAAAACACTAGACAGACCAGTTATAAACCAACAAAAATCTTACAATCTCATTAAAAAAATTATTAGAAATTCATAGAGTCAAGTTTTACAACACATGTCCAGAAGAGAGGTCACAGCAGCACATTAATCTCTCAGTTTCCAGGCAGCACAGAGGGTGACCCTCAACACCCTCCTCCTCAAGTCTGCTATTTCAGTGCCAACCCTGCAAAAAACTCAGAGGCTGTCAGGATAAGGCAGAACATACCCCAGGCGTGTCTGTGCATCTCTCCAGTCCTGCAGCAGAGGGAAGATGTTTAATTTGGTGAACAGCCACCTTCCAGTAATGCTGGCCAGGGATGCCCTGTGCACACTTCTTCCTCCAGGAAACTCTTGGAACTATTGGCACCAGGCATAGAGCTGGGTGCTATTCCCTGCTCTTGCTCCGGGCTGACATCCCAGATCCCCATCCTATACCTCTTGCTTGCAGCTGCATCCAAGAAGTGCAGTTCCACCTGGTGTCTGAGAGCCCAACAGCAACAACAGCAACTGCAGAGCTCTGGGTTGGCCAGAAGATGAGAAAACTGTTTAAACTGCATGAAAACAGGAACAAGTAAAACAAGGGGAGTAAATCAGTCCAAGCATTAGCCAGAGGCTTGGTCCCTTGTTGGCTTGGGTGAGGCCAGGATTCTCCCTGGAGCAGGTCATCTCACCCCCAATGCAGCATCAGTGCTTTGCAAAAAGTCCCCCACATAGCAGTGGTTGCATGTTGGTTTGTGCCAGGCTCTGGGCAAATGCACCCTGCCACGCAGCTGCCTTGCCCAGCTGTGCCCTGGAAAGGCAAGGGACTGTCACTGCAGGAACCTGTCCAGTCTGGCTTGGCTGCTGCTGACAGAAGACACAGAGGGAGCTGTAGATGCTGGCCTGGAGACCTTCTTCTTGGTCCTCACTGCTAATGGACGGATTTCTGCCAGGTTTGTCTGAAGGTAAAACTGTCAAGGAACACACAGACCAAGGTCCTGGGACACAAGTGATCCAACATCTACTGTGAACCAGCCCTGGGGCCTAGCCATCCGCTTGCACCCAAATTACAACTCCTCTAACACAGCAGCAGAGTTGGGGCACGCTCAGTGTCTCACAAGTCACAAATCCTTCCCAGTCATGTGCTAGTCTCTGGCACACAGTCGACATTTAAGCTTGTCCATAAGAGCCTCAGGTTCTGCCCTGCATGCCAGGGCCAGGACATCATGTGGGGAAAGCCACAGCAACCACAGCCTGCAGCCTCCCAAGGCAGAGCCACCCCAAGGGAAGAGTCCTTGGGGCAGCAGGTCTCTTTTAACTCACATGGCACCATACAAGTCTTCAGAGACACAGAAGTTGCAGAAAGTAAACATCACTGACTGTAAGAGGTCTTGCCCAGCCACTCACTGCAGTCTGGAAAGCAGGTGGAGGCTGTGCTAGCGAAGCTGCAAGGTTACACAGACCAGCATGCCTGCAGCTCCTGGGCTGAGAAAGGAGCTGCTCCTCCATCGGCCACAAGCAACAGGCAGCACTGCACCTTCTCCATTCACCTCAGACTGACAGTATGGAAACATCTGTCCCCAGAGACTTGCCCAAATATCTCTTTGCCATTGGGTACCTCCACCACGCCAGAGTGGGGCCATGGGAGCAACAGTTCAAGGTTTTCCATCAGGTCACACCTTCCAGCCTCTTGCTTGTCTACAAAGAGCAAACCCCTTCAAAACTGACCAGAAGTGTCAGAGCCATGGGTCACCACATTCCCCTCTGACAGCACTGCCTGAGGAGGGGCTAGCAAGGGGCAGCTTATGTGCAGGGTGGGAGTCAGAGCAGCTCCCATCTGCTGAGTGAGTTCAGCCCTGCCATTCCTCATAGAACCTTTTAGGTTGGAAGAGATCTTTAAGATCATCAAGTCCAGTTGTTAACCAAACACTGCCAAATCACCAGTGGACCAACCATGTTCCTCAACACATCTTTTAAGTCCCTTCAGGAATGGCAACTCCACTTCCCTGAGCAGCCTGTTGCAGAGCTTGACAACCCTTTTACTAAAGAAATCAAGGTCTCTCACTTGCTGCAGGGCTGCCAACTGGGACAGGCACAGCACAGTAGCAGTGTCCCACAGGAATGAAGGCTTTGGCTGCATGGGCTGGCAGGCATGCAGCCAAGAAGAGACTGTGCTACTCAGAGATCCCAAGGGCACAGGCAGCCCCTGCAGACTGCACTGATTTTTAGTTGATAAGCTTCCCTGAACGAGCCACCTCTGATAATGCTCTCGGCGAGTTCAGGTCCCGCATGCCTTGGCTGAACTCAGACTTGTTCAGAGTCAGAGAGAAACATGATAGCACCTCCAGGATCCCAGCCTATATTTTGTTGACCGAGGACAGGACACCCCGAGATGGTCACAACTGAAGAGAAGAAACAGACATGAGATGTCCACTGCATCACTACTGCCTTGTAAGCATCAGGAAAGGATACAGGTTGTATGAACTTTGTTCTGCCTCCCATGCCATCGTAGCCCATCCTCACCTAGGTGAGAGAAAGAAATAGGCCTAGGGCCTTGGCTACCTCTCCTAATCTTGATTATTGGGAAGGGGGAACCTTGCAGGCTGCAGCTTCTGGGGAGGGGTTACAAGCACCCGGTAACACTTGATACAACATATTGAAGGGTAAAGTTTGGGTCTCTGACACTTTGTGAAGTAAGCTGATCCTTCCAAGCAGTAGTAAGGCTTAGAACTTTTGTCACTGTGACTGAGAAATACAAGGAAAGCACCCAAAGCTCCACAAAGGTGGAAGAATGGGACTCAGAGGGTTGCCAGGAAGTGAATGAGTATCTGTCATCCCTGGAGCAGTGCAGGACTGGGAAGTAGCCAGGTCATGCTGCAAGATTTGTTTTCCCACACAGAATGTGGCAACAGAAAAGCTTCATTTCCTTCCTCCTGTAAGGCCACTTCAGGACAGAGGTGCACAGTGCCAGCCCTCAACAATATCACGAACTGGACAGTCATACTCACAGTGCCTGTGTTCTTGTGGGGACCCAGGAAGCTACCCAAAGATGGCTTCTTGGAGAGAACAGAGTTCCTGATGAATGCTGGCAAGAGTCCTTTAAGAGCATCATCCTCCAGATCATCTGCCCAGTTCTGTCCCACAAAATGAGAAAAGCCCTTTAACCAGCACAATCTGGTGAATTTAGTCCACACAGAGAGCACTAACAATATAGAGAGCTATTCAGGACAGTGGTTACTGCTGTGCCACACCTCAGGCCAAAGAACAGCCGCTTCAAGCCTCCTGCCAGAGCCCATGTGGAACAGAACCAGGGAGGCAGGACACCCCAGCCAGCAAGTCAGGGAGAACAGCCCCATCAACTGACCCCACAGCCCTTATGGTCAAGCCCACATTGTGCTTGCCAAGCACACCTGCAGCAGGACAATCAGCAACAAGCACGTGAGCCTCCATCCTCCCTCTCCTGCCCAATTCCAGGAGGCCTGAGGCATCAATACAGTGTTTCTAGGAGACTGTCAAGCAAAGTACTTTGAAGCATGTACTGTGGTTCTGTAGGTGGGCTGGTCTATGGTCACAATGTCTCCTACATGGAGAAAATGGCTTCTTTATCCCAAGCTTATTAACAGCAGAATCAAAAAGATGATACAGGGAAAGAAAAAAAAAAATTAAAAAAAAACCAAAAAAAAACCAAAAAAAAAACCAAGGTTAGTTCTTTTACCTCCACTGTTTCCTTCAGAACTTTCTTCGCCAGATTTACCACAGGAGGCCTGTAAGAAGCCCAAGGAGCAAATCAGCAGAGATTTGTTCAAGTGGAGCTGGCAAGGACAGACAAGGCCAAGCAAATGACAGTGAAACTTGCAGCACGACATCAGGCAGCTGGAGAGCTATCTGATCTCACACAGCAACTTCCAAAGAAGAGAGACTTTGATCTCCTTTAGAAACAGAAAGAGGAGGGAAAACTCACGGCTTTTTATCCATCTTCCTCCTTTTTGCCGGTCTGCAGGGAGACCTGCAGGGCTCATGTTCAGGAGTGTCCACATCAAAGGTAGCATCTAGATTGATCTCATCACTGTTGGCTGGGCGGTGGAGCTTGGGGTGCTGCAGTTCCACAGGAGCAGGGCTGCAAGGCCATGCCAAGTGTTATCAGGAGGTCACTGCCTGCCACCCAGCAGACAAGACAGCACTGCACAGCACACAACTGAGTTGCAAGACAGCTGTGAGACCAGGATCAGAGCCCTGTTGTGCTTACAAGTCACAGAAAGGACAATCCAAACACCAGAGTTTATAGTCAATATCCCAGTCATGGAATGGTTTGGGTTGGAAGGAACCTTCAAGATCATCCAGTTACAACTCCTCTTCCATGGGCAGGGACACCTTCCACTAGATCAGGTTGCTCAAAGCCCTGTCCAACCTGGCCTTGAACACCTTCAGGGAAGGGGCATCCACAACCTCTCTGGACAACCTGTTCAGGATTTCACCACCCCCATTGTAAATAATTTCTTCCTAATCTCCAGTCTAAATCTCCCCTCTTCCAGCTCAAAGTCATCACCTGTCATCCTACTGCTACAAGCCCTTGTAAAAATTCTCTCCCCAGCTCTCCTGTAGGCCCCCTTCAGGTACTGAAAGGCCACTATAAGGTCTTCCTGGAGCCTTCTCCAGGTTGAACAACCCCAACTTTCTCACCTTGTCCCCACAGTGGAGGTGTTCCAGCCCTCTGATCATCTTCTGGACCTGTTTTAGCAGTTCAATGTCCTTCTTGTGTTGTGGGCACTAGAATTGGACCAGGTAGGGTCTCACAAGAGCAGAGTAGAGGGAGAAAACTGTTCACCCTTAAACGGTCTGTGTTGTAACAACAGCACCCAGAGCACAGGGGAACTGGCACCCTGCTGTTCTGTCTACACAACCAACCTGCTGTGCTGGGCACTCCTCCTCACAGACTCCTCACAAGAAAAAGCTTCACAATCGATGTGAAAGATGCCATTAAGGCTAGGTTCCTCTGCCTGCCTAAGATCTCTGGTCCCCATGCAACACTCACTAGAAGGCCAAATCTGAGGCAGCCAGAAGAGCAGCTTTATGGATGTGCCCCCAGCAGGACATAGGGACAAAGTCTGTCAAAACCTAGCCTGTTCTTCCACCCTGTCCTGGGCCAAACCCTCCAAAACAGCCATCTTTTCCAGGTACACCAAACACCTTGTCAGCAACATGAAAAAATACAGTATGGGATCCAAGCAGCACAACCACCATGCTACTGCAATGCCTGACAGATTAGCATGTCTCTGCTTTCCCAGCTAGTTAAACTGTCAGCTCTTACATTGGACTTGCCACTTCCATCCTTGGCCCGAACCCAAGGATGAGCTTCACTAACCTTTCAGAGACTAGTCGACTGATTGTCTCTCTGGTTACAGATGGAACCTTCAGAGTATCCTGCAGGATGGCTATCTTCTTCTTCAAACTCTGGGAAGAAAGGGAAAGCAGACAGTGAGATAAGGAAATATTTAGTAGCAGATATTTCACCCCTTTTCCATAAATTGGCAACAGGTGGAGCTGAGGCAAAGCCGATAAGGAAAGGTGGGCTAGGTAACCTAGTCACTCAGCAACAGCCAGCATAACTTCTGGCTTTGCAGCTGCAGGACATGGCCGCTTGCCAGTTACTGCAGACTGAGGAATTATATTCTCACCAAGATCTCCTTGTCTGCATTCTTCAGATCCTTCTGGGTGCTTTTTAACTCCTCCTCTGTCTTCTCCAACTCCGACACTGTTTTCTGCAGCTGCAGAACAAGCCCCCCCCAAACAGCAGAATGCTGGTTACCACACCAGGGAGACTGCAGAGCTGCAGTGCCAGCGGTATGCTCTGCAGCACAGGCTACTCTCCCCTCTTTCAGGACTCAGTTTTTCTGTCTGACCGATCTCTCTTGTATCGGAGCAGCTGAATGCCTGCCCATTTCCTCGAGCTGCCTGCAGAGGGATCTCCAAGGCTGCTTGGCCAACAAGAACCTTTCTAAAGCACTTCCTGAGCATTTATGCTTCATGGTGATAGCTTTTCCCTGCTCTAACACTTGGTGGCTGCATTCTGAATTTCTGCAGGACCTCGAACACACCAGAGCACAGGAATTACAAACCACAGGCTGGAGGTTTGTGGTTATGCATCAGCATGTTGTGCATCAACAGTCCTGGCACATGGACAAGCCTGATTCAACAAGGAAAAGTGCCAGAAGCAGGGGTCAAGAAGTGGACTGTTACCACATAAGAAACTCTGGTGGGTTCAGGAGTCTGGGCCAGCCCACAAAGTGCTGGTGCAGTCAGCTCTCTGTCAGCCAGCCCCGGATCCCTGAGTGCACTGACTCGCATCCTCGTGACGCAAGCCGGTGACTGTGGCTCAGCACAAACTCAGCCAGCAGCAGCCCAATTCCAGTAGCACCTTGTGGAGGGAGTTAACTCCCTTCAGGAGCAGCACAGCAAACTAAGAACCTCCTTCTCCCTTTAAGGGGATAACAGCAGCTATGGCTGAGTAACAGAAATAGATCAAGCCCACCCACAGTCTCTCACTTTGTAATCTTGGACATGGGGATGTCCCAGGGAACACCTGTGCCTTGGAGAGCAGGGCCACACACATGCCTATCATGGGGACTTGCTACCAGAAGTGACAGAAGGTGACTCCTGAACTGAGCTAACAGAGCCCAGCCAGGCCTGGAGCAGAGGGAGCACAGCAACAGAGGCATGTCAGCAGCTCCACACGGTGCCAGGTCAGGACTGTCCCTGGCATGCTCTGAGAAGAGCCACCTCTACGTCTTCACTGCTCTCTGGGAACCTCTCCTGCCTGGGTGCAGCACCATGCAGGGCTCCTGGCTCAGTTCAGCTGGCTGAAAGCACAAGGCTGAGTGTGACTGTGGTTGTGGCAAGCCAGGGCTAAGACCTCCTAATCGGTGCTGGCTCCAACTCCCTTTCCACCCTTCCTAGAGGCCAAATTCTGCAGGAGGAGAAGCTGGCAGCTGAGTTAGCTCATGCTCAGCAGCATGGCAAGATGAAAGCAGTGTTGCTTCCAGAACTCAGTGGAAGCAGGAAAGCACCTGTGCCCCACCAGTGTTCCCTGAGACTGCACTCCTGACAACCAACTGTGACCTGCAGAAACTCCAGCCTGACACTTCCACATGACCCATACCCCTAAAGAGGTACTCTGGGAAGAGGTCATTGCAGAGGGCTTAGGCCACAGTTGTGGACAGATCTACAGACTAGATGTCACCCTGGTGACTCAGACTCCCTTTACCTTGCTATTGACAGAAAACAACTCCTTCTTCAGCTTCTCTGTCATCTCATTAGACATCTTCCGAGCCTCCTTCAAATTCTCATATTCCCTGCAAAGAGACCAGGAAAGCCATGCTGTTTGTGAGAGGACTGAGCTAGAAATAATCAGAGACAAGCAAAGGCCCTTAATTTCAAACTCTGCAACTGCAGAGCCACAAGAGAAAACCCATGAGACACAAAACCCTTTAGGGAACAGAGCTGAGTACCAACAGCAACCAAGAGCGTGTCAAACGCACCACTATCCCACAGAGGAGAAAAAGCCTGCATGGGCTACCATGCCTGAGAACAGGGCCTGAACAGATCTCACCAGCAAAATGGAGATCAGATCCAGAGATATTGCAGTTGCCAGTGGAAAAAGAAACAGCAGAGCAGGCTTCATGCTGGCAGCAAAGAGGGGACTTTGTTCTAAGTGACTTTTCAGACTTCTCACTCTTGGCCATGGTACATTCATTCCCAATTACACCACAGGGACACTTGCCTCATTACAGCTTTGTATCAAAGCTATAATTATTCAACTGCCATCAGAACAGACCCAAAAAAAAGATGTGGTTTTGCCCAGCAGGACCAGATGGATTTCCAGGTAGGGGAGAGCAGTGCTCCAGACTGGTCTGGCCACAGAGCACTGGAGGCCACAGCTGCACCATGCCCTGCTGCGGAGGTACAGCCTGGAGCTCCCATCCACTGCCTTCCACCTGGGCACAGGAGGGGAGCAGGGAATAGTCATCATCACCTCATAGGTGCACTGACAACTCTGGAGACAGTTCCCATGGTGACACACGTGTCACTACAATGACAACAGAAACGCTTCAATGTGACAACCTCCAATCTACATCCCTGGGCTTTGTCAGTCAAAACCCACTGGAGGCTCAAACAGGCAGTGGGAGCACTCCATAGCCTGTATGCCTGCTGGCACTCAGTGGAGGGCTCTCCCTAGGCACACCCATGACAGCACAAGCCAGCTGTGCCAAGCCCACAGCACCTACTTTTTCAGTGAGACACAGTAGACCGCAAGCTGTTCCACTGCTGCCTGCCCGACTCCCATCTCTCTGATCATCTCCTCCACTTCAGGGCGCTGGCTCTGAAGCAACAGCTCAATCCTGCATCAAAGAAAAAAAAAATATACCCTGAGCTCATGAGTCACAAACAGAGCTGGGAAAGAGCTTGGAGCTCTGTTTCCCTGCAAGGAGCTGGTGCAGCCTAAGCTCCTGCTGCAGGCACTCCGGGTGTTGCAGGGGAAGAGACAAGTACCTCACACCAAGCAAGCAAGAGTAGCACTACATGGACAGATTGGAGAAGGGACAGTTCTACACACACACACACACTATGCGTAAGGCTGACATCCCAGCTCCTGGGCCTTGTGGCTGACTGCATTCTAGGCTGGGATTCTGCCCCAGCATCCTCTCACCATGGAAGGGGAAAACGGTCATGCTGGGAGCACTGGAGATGAGGTCAGCCTGCACACAGCACTGTGCCCTGATGCTCCCTACAGGGAGAGCAACCACCTAGAAACATTGCAGGGGCAGGAGCATGGGCAGGCAAAGGCCAGCATGCTACTGCAGCAGTTTCCAACCCTGTGGGGGTAAGAAAACCCAGCATGTGGAGGTGGACATTAGAACAGGCACAGGAGGACACTTTCCCCTCCAAGGAGAGGGCCATGCAGCCCGGCCTGCAAGGCGCAGGATCTCACCTCTCCATGGTTCTCAGCTTGTTCCGCAGGCGGCGGGCCTCCTCCTTTGAGCTTCTGTTATCCTCCTGCTGCTGCTCCAGGAATTTCATCTGCTTCTGCAGAGAAGCAAGTGCACACAGACCGTTAGGAAGGCTCCAGGGATTGTTAGAGAAACATCTTGGCTTCTGCGCACTGCGGGCAGTTGGGAGCAGGCATTGGCTCTTAATGCTATCACCACCTCGGCAGCCCAGGATTAGGCGAGTTTAGCTCCCTCCCTGCTGCACTCCGAGCTCTGCCCCTCACAAGTCCAGCGGGGTCTCAGCACTCATCACAAGATGGGTCTGGAACAAACTCTGCCAGAGCCTCTTCTCTGCTGGGAGCACTCACAGGGCTGTGCAGTGCCCTGTCTGCAGCCAAAATTTGTGTTTCAAAAGCAAAGGAGTCCACAGCAAGCAAACCTTGCTATCGCCTTCTCCTCCATGCACAGCTGATCCCTCTGCTCTCACCTCCCAGTTCTCCTCGCTATTAGCTGCTTAGAGCATAAATAAGATTGCTCAGTGGGGCTCTTCTGAGTGACCTTAGCTAAAGCAGAAACCCACCCAGCCAACTCTCTCACCTGCCTGGAGAGGCTGCAAGCCTCTGGCAGCCATTACCTTGCCAGGCTCTCCAATAGCAGGCAGCAGTAACACAGAACCTCAGCTGATCTGGCAAAGCACAGATCTGCAATCTGACAGAGGAAAGCTGGCCTGAATTAGCACTGTTTCAAAGCATCTACATGGTTTAGGTTTGAGTGCACCTGAACACCTCACACAGTATCTTCCAAAGGCTCCGGGTCTGGTTTCAGCACAGGGCTGAGTCCAGGAGAGATCCAGCTAGAGACCATTACCTCATAAAACTCCATTCCACACAGATATTAAAGGAATTTAGCTGCTTCCTGCCACAGACACCAAACAGCTGTGAAACTGCTGGGACTTTGCAGAGGAGATAGTGTTGCAGCCCCGTGTGTTGTTCTTGCTTATTCAGAACCCATCTTTGGCTCTTCCCAAACACAGCTTTCTATACCACAGTTCCCCAAAGCAGTGTTTTGTGCCAGGTTGGAGCAGAGTCCCTACCTCAGACAGCCTGAAAAGTAGCAAACTCTCACACAGATGTTCAGCAGCAGCTGACAGTGCTAGGAGAAGACAGGAATGGCTTGCAGCTTGTGGGCTTGACCTGCGTCAGAGCTAGTTAAGCCTGTATTTTCACTGCAGAAGTTTAGTGCTTTAATCTTTAATGATGCAGTATAAAACAGTGCTTGGCATTCAGCTGGGAAACCCCATACACCACAGAAAAGATACCTCCAAGTCCTTAATCCTGCCTTGTCCAGCTTTCATTAAATGGACTTAAGCATATACAGAAGGCTTTGCAGTAGCCAAGATAACCACAGAGTTTCCTCCTGAAGTGCCAAGGCAGGACAGAGATGCTGAGTGGAGCAGCAAGCATTAGCTCCCACCATCACAATTGTTTCTGTAGTAGGTAGCATCAGAAGTATCCTGCCACTGGTACACCCAAGATCCCAGGAGCATGTCTGGGACATGCACAGACCCAGGCTACCTTTACACCCAAGCAGACTGGATATAATCCCATGATCAGACAAAACAAGTTGTGCTGTCTTACAGCAAGGTTTGTCTTGCATTAATTCCTTCTGTATCTCCTGCCCTGTGACAACACCATGACCTCTAAGACTGGTTCCTCTAAGGAAGAGCCCAGTTACATAAAGCAGGACCCATATACAAGCTCTCCCTGGACCACTTGACTTTGCAGGTCAAGGAACATAATACAGTTTAGGCTACTAGATCAGACTTGTATCCCAAGAGGAAGAGATCTTGGGGAGCGCAGTTGACCCCCTACATTCCAGCTTGCAGCTCACAAATCCACCAGTCTGAGCCCCTTCTTATGACAGGCAGAAAATGCCCAGCCCAGCTCCAAGGCAGTCACTCTGCTCATTACAAGACAGCCCAACAAAGCAGCTCCTGCTCTTAGCCTTTTCCACTTGCTGTTTACGCACAGTACATGACTACACCCTGAGTCACTGCATGCTGAAACAACAGGAATATTTGATCCCTGGACTTCACGCATTACTAACCTCACCAAAGGAAAGCCCTGGCAACAGCACAGAGACAGGAGAGTTAGCTGGATCAGATCCCACTCAGTTGAAGCTTCCAACTCCCCCTCCATATATTTCAGTTTGATTTCTCCTCCAGACAAACTAAGAAACTAATTTTCCTTGAATCCCGCCTGGCCTAAACCCATTTCAGAAGAACATTCTACCACAGGGAGCCAGTTTTTTGGCAATGGAGTGCTGGGGCCAGCTCTCATACTCTGTTCGTGCTGCCACCTTTATGATCAGCACTGCCACTTCATTAGCAAGGCTCAGCCAGTGCCCCCAGGCTCAGCTGGCATCTCTTGCCCACCACAGCCACCTCTGCCTTGAGCAGGCAGCCACAGGCCTGGCTTTTACACCTCTGAATCGCCCCTGGCTGGAGTGCACGCAGGACCTCAGAACCAATGACATCACTCATTTTGGATTAATAAAACTGAAATGACAACCCAGCTCCACTGCCCTTGTGTCATTCTGAGATCAAGGAGACAAAAGTCTTGCAGCTTTAGACTCGAAAATCTCACTAGCACAATCTCTTTACTAGCAGGGCCTGTGGAGATCTTCAAAACTAACACTAGCTGTGCAATGGTTAGTGCCCAAGTCCTGCTGGAGCACAGGAAAGGTACCTTGAGAGAGGAGCACAGCATCTCTGTCTCTCCCAGCACCTTCTGGAGCGACTCTATTGTGGCATTGCGCACATCCAGAGTGTCCCTCAGCTCATCCACAATGGCCTGGCATTCCCGCTTTTCTTTCTCTGGAAAAAAGGAAAAAAGAAAAAAGGTCACAGCTCAGCAACCCAGACTTTATCTGCCCCACAGCAGCAGGAGCACAACAAACAGGCACTGCTTGCAGTCTCAGGCTCCAAGCTGCTTGGAGTTGGCCATTCCCGCAGAGAGCCATTTCCTAAGTGCTGTCTGCACCAGGGTCTGTACTGAGCAGTCACTTCTCCCAGTGCCAGCAGGCTCCAAGATTTTCTTCACTAAAGATAACAAGTTCCCTTTAATAGCTTTCCAGTGCCAGCCTTGCTAGCATTAAGCTGATGTATCTTGCATGCGCTCACAGGCAGGCTTGCACAGGGGAAAGTGTTCTAGTCACACCAAGATGTTGCAGAGCTGGAGAACTGAGCCCCAAGCCTGTCCTTTCCACATGAAGCCTGATGTGCAGAGAAGCTTTGTGGGGCCATGGGATGGCTGCATACAGCAGCCCACTCTGCTGCTGCATCAGCCCTCCCCACAGCACCAGTATCGAAGGGCAGAGTTCTGCTGGTCAGGTTCCCAGGTCCTGTTGTCCCTTCCCAGGTAGGAAATCCAGTAACAAATAACATCTCTCTGACCACCAGAGCTCGTAGAAAACATCACCAGAGTACAATTTGTGTTGTAGAGAACAGCTCAGGAGGCAACAATCACCATCAGGAACTGACAGACTCCAGCAGGGAACAGCCAGCATCACTAGAAAGCTTAAAGTAGTTGGGTAATGAAGGAAAGCAGCAACAACTCTAACTCTGCTGAGAGCAGGGTAAAGTCTTCAGCTCAGCATCTTCTGGCTTTGCTAAAATCACACATGGCTCCAGCCTGACCATAGTAGAGAGCCAAATAATGCCTTTCCACTTTTTCTCCTTGCAAGCAATCCAGTTTCAAATTGTGTCACTATGTCCTATAGAAGCATGACCTGCAGCCCAGCTTCACTGCTCAATCAAACAGCAAGACAGCCACATGGGGCTGAGGAAGAGAGGAACACATCCCAGAAGCACCTAGGTGGCTAGTGAAACATTTCTTAGCAGAGCATTTTCTCTCCCGTGATCTGAACAACCCTTCCTTAGCAGAGGCAGCACAGCCCTGAGATGCTCCCCTGCATTTGCAAGGACTCCACAATCACCAAGAGTTAGGGCATCCCCCTCCTCCACTCCCAGCTGCCCAGAGGCAGATGGCAGGAGTCAAACCTCCCCATGCTACAGGAATGAGTGTTCAGCTCATTCAGATTGCCTCCCACAGCGCCTGCTGGGTCTACTGGGAGCTCAGCGCCTCTAGAGCCATTTGCAAGCTGATCAGAGACTGGCAATTGCACAGCCCTTCTCCAGCACAGAGCACATCCTACAAAGTGAAGAATTTATACACAAGAACCACCAGAGAGCAGAGTGCCCATAGCAAAAGAGGCAGGAGGTGGGAAGGAGCTTCTCATTTCCAGTATGAAAAGAGAATGGGACAGGGAATGTCAAACCCAACCTCTACTCACCAGAAGCCGAGAAGATGAGCAGGCCTTCGAGCAGTGTTTCTTGGAGAACATCCTAGCAAGAATCCCAGCCACCTTCCCCAGAAGATCTGGCTCTCTACCAAGTCACTAAACTCAACCAAGCTGGCAAGGGAACAAGCCTCAGAATAGAGATGTGCAGACCATCCAATTCTGCTCTCAGGCTAAGGACTGAATCCTCAATCTACTGGCTATTCATGTCTGTCTCGTGCACGCAGGGAAGGCAGAGGAAAGACGACTCTCAGGGCGTGGGTGAGCCCCCAGCATTCTTTAAAGATTTATTTCCCCCCCCTTCTGCTAGTGTGTCTTCGGATTTCTGTCACTCAGAGTGACATTTTCCTTTTGCTGCTCATGACTCATGTTCTGATGACAGGCTGCCTACAGACGATGCTTAAAACCCATCCACAAGTCTCCAGGGCTTTTGCTTTTCCTCCCTCCCTCAAACATCCTCTAAAATTAAAGATGGGAAAATGGAAGCGCGCGCACACTGAACTCCGTCTGCTCTTCACACGACACATGTGGCACTGCAACAGCCAAACAAATCCCACTGCTGCCTGGGCACTCTTCTTACCCCCTCTTCTGTTACAGTCCTTGCCATATGCAGCTGTGAGTTCTCAGGGAGCAAACCAAGGGGTTTGCTTTCAACAAGCCTGCTTCAGATATAGCTCTGCTGCACTTCTGTGGCTTGTGATTAGGAAGAGGGGCAAAAGAAAAATTGTCTGTGTATCCAAACTTGCAGAGACCTCCTCAGTTACAGCAGAGCTGGGCCAGGCTGTGGGCTCTGGCTCTGTCGTCAAGGCATTGTACAGCTTTAAGTGGCCCTGCCTCAGATAAAGCTCTGAAGAAGCTGCTCTAGCAAAACAGTTTGTAGCCTGTACTATGCCCTTGGCTTCAGAGAGGGGTGGGCTCTGCACAGTGGATCCTCAGGCCTGGGCAAGGCACCTCACAGAGAGCAAGCCCATGATGCATGGACTGTGAGCTACTGATCACCCACAGGCAGCTGGAACTCACCTTTCACAGAGAGATGAGCCTTCAGCTTGTCCAGTTCATTCTAAAACACAACACACAAAAACAGATTAGGAAATGCCCTGCAGAGGAGCTTTCACTAGATCTTAAGAGGACCCAGGAGGTTTCTCAGCAGGACATTTGCACCAGTCAGGTGTTAAGAAGGGTACATGGTAACAGCAAGCACCAAGTAATATCACAGGGAATGCAAAGAGCACCTCCAACTGGCATTCTTCAGGGACAGAGAAGATCCTAGTTTCATCTTAGCCTTGTCAACCTTGTGTTTCTCACACTGTCAGTCATCTTGTTTTAGCTGAATAATTTTGGAAGGCTCTCAGGGAAACAGAAAATCAGACATGAACAATTTTTAGAGTGTTTTACCTAAACAAGGCAATAAGGCAGGGATGTTGCCAGACTAACTGGATTGAGAGCTGCTTTGAACTGAAGTGAACCTTAATCAGGTGCAGGTGGGAGACAGGAGGGCCCATCCAACTGTCTGAGAAGGTAACCAAGCATACCATCCAACAGCAGCAAGCATTCTGATGGACACTAAGGCACCGCAGATCTGGATGCTGATAGGAGCTAACAGCTTAGCCAAATACTCATATACAGATCACCACTAAACCAATCCACATCAGACCAAGGGCCTGTAACATCTTCAAGTGCTATGAGGGTCTGGGGAAGGTCAAGTGTTTCTAATACCTTCATAAAGGATCAGAAAGAGAGAGCAAGTGCCCCTTAGCCTAAATTATACATAAAGAAGTGATATGAGTTACAAACGCTGGCTAACAGCCAAAGGAAACAGAGATGTTACAAAGGGAGGCTATCAATAAATAATACATATATATTTTTTAAAATTGAGAGAGAAATATATACAGGAGTCAACAGAAGATGACTTAAAAAGCTGTGTTAGAGAACTGCAGAGGAACAAGTCAGGCAGGAACTGCAGTGGAATAAAAACACAATAAAATGCCAACACAGTACTGAAGCAGAGCACACAAATCTGTGCAACCTGGAATGCTACATTCAAATTTGAGCTGAGAATGGCACTGCCAGTGACCACGGACCTGACAGGACAAGAGCAAAGCTTTACTAGTGACAGCAAAGGCAGGAGATATGGGATGTAAAGCTGGGTAAGCAGAAGGGACTCGGCGCAAAGCCTAGCAGACCTGACTTGCTTGTCCCCGGGGGCACAACAGCCCGAGGGCTGACATGAAGTTAACTCTCCTGCAGGAACTATTCTGGAGTAGCTTCCTCTGAGTCCTATTCAGGAACGATTAGTGAGCTCACAAGATGTGCTAATTAGCCTGATACCAAAGAAATCTCAGGCTGCTGCGGGCAGCTATGTAACATTACCTCATTCGTCAACTTAAGCTGAAATCCCTCATCCTCCACCACAGCTCCTAAAGGCTGCTCCCAATTTTCACTCCTATGACAGAAGCTCTCCTCTCTCTGCCAGCATGAGTTAGAAGATCACAATTTCCTAAGACCAAATGAGTCTATCCTGACAGGCAGATGTTCTCCCAGGTTTCCACCCTCCCCAGCAGGTTTACAGGCAGGAATCCTCCTCCTCTGCCTGCCTCCTTTTCGCCAAGCTGAACCAGCCAAAGTCTCCTGATCTGCTCTGGAAGTAGGGGCTCAGCTCCCCAGATCACAAGCGAACTGAAGTGCCAGGTTCCAGGCTGCTACACTGAGGTGTTACACCCCAAACCTCACACTTCTGCTCTGGGAACAGTCACATGGAGATTGTTCTGATCACTGAGGACCACCTTTAAGGGCAACACGGGATAAATCCAGGCTCAGCACCCAGACATGCTTGGACATATCGCAGCATTCAACATGCGGTCTGCAGCTACTCCAGGGAAGCAAATTTCAGCTGAAGCTGATGACCAGTGGTGGGAAGCAAAGCAAAGCCCACCACTGCCCTTTGGCTGTAAACATTTCAGAGGAGAAGTAAGAGTGAGGAAAAGCACTAAAGATAATTATTATCCAAAAGATAACATGGATAGCTCTGCAGCAAGAGGAAGAGGTTTCAGATTATGAAGGATCTCTTCCAATCACTTATAACTGGGTGCATAAGGCTGGTTGTCAGAAAAGCATTCTGTTTATCTCCCCCAAACAAGTGGACCACAGCTAGGCACTCTGCTTTCTAGCACACTCCCTTGCCCTGGTCCAATCTTTTCATGGCAGGAAGCCAAATGCTCATTTCAGGACATCTGCAGGCTGCACAGATACAGCTACAGATGCTTATGAAGCTAAGTACCACTCTACAGCCAGGCTATTGCAGGAATAGGCAGTGGTCAGCAACAAATCCTGAAATTTTTCAGGTGAAATTGCTTCTGTTTGAGGATGTTGCCAATAATTCTTCAGCTTTAAAGAGTCTGGAGACAGCTCAGCATGTGTTTGCTTTGCTGAACTGCTGCCCAGGCCAGAATCTGACACCCCATGGCAGACTAAACTCCAATCTAGATGGACATTAAATCCCACCCAGGAAGATCACTTGTGTCCTTAACATGCTCCATGTTCTCCAGAAACAAGACAATGCACAACATGGAACTGATGACAAACCAGCATCAGCCCAGCAACAACAGGGATCAGTGTATGTGACGGTAAATCCCCACACAAGCCAACTACACTAATCCACAGAGAAAACACCTGTCTCTTTCCCTCACCTCTCCTTAGGAAAGCCACACACTCAGGGCTAGATGCTGCTCTGACAGCCACACAACAGGCTCTGTGAGAGCAAGATGAGTTACCATCAAACATCTTGTGCAGAGAACAGCTCTACTATCCTACCCTTGAGCAAAGGAGCAGATCTTCAGCACAGCCTGCCTGGAGGAACCCATCTTAGATCCCAAATTGGGGGTGAGAGGGAACAGAAAGCTTTTCTAGGGCAATTTTCTCCAGTCAACCTATTTCCCAGTCACTGGTATATTTACACTTGCAAGAACAGATCTGACTATGTAACTGAAGGCAATGTTTATCTGCCCCGAGCCATCACTCTGCCGCTCGGGCACACAGCTCAAGAAGCCCAGAGATGCCTTTTTCATTTTCTCAGCACAAATACTTTGGCCTTCAGCTTCTTTATTAGTCGCCTTGGAGAACGACAGTGCTACTGACATTATAGTCTGGCTGGCTTTATTTTAAAAACATAGGATATACATATAGCATTGTCATGGCAACTGCTAATTATGGTAATTGCTGCACATGCTGATTCTAAACACAAGAGGGTACAAGCGTCCCATTGTACCAAGGTCAACCAATTACTTTTTTTTTATTTTGGCACAGATAACTCCAAGACATAAGGAGCCATGCTTCATCCAGACTAATCGAAGGAGGAGAACATGGAACAGCCACTCTGTGTTCATCCCTTCTCACAGCTCTAACGCACCTACAGGTGGCACTTGGAGAACTATACCCAGCACCTTAGCTGCAGCCAAGTTACCCCCTAGGACCCAGCCCCAGCACTGCCCACCATTGCTGGTGCAGCTTTAGGCAGTCCCTTTCCTAATTTATCCTGGGGAACCCCTGATTTAATCTGTTCTAGTTGAAGATGTCTCTACTCACTGCAGAGGGATTGGACTGGAGGACATTTAAAGGTCCCTTCCAACCCAAACCAGTCTATGATTCTATGACTTTACCAGCATCCTTCCTCACTTCCTTACACTCTGTTCAAAGCCACCAGCACAGAAGTGAGGAGATGGCACTTTATCAGCCCCTTCTCTCCAGAAGAAAGAAGCCTTGTTAGCAGGGCTTAAACACAACTGAGCCAGATACCACCAATAGTTCATAGCATTTGGGATTTTCCTTCTCCTGCCTTTTGGAAAAGCCCTGAAGCCTCCTCCCCAAGGCTTTGAGATCCAAGGAAAAAGCAGCAGCTGAATGTTTATTTGATGCTGCTTCAAGTCTCCAGGTAAGGTGAGAATGAGAAGGAACAGCAGTGAAGTAGAGGAGGCTTCTTGACTGACCACATGAGATTTGGTCAGGAGCAACTCTGACCCACCACACAGGAACTTTCTTACAATATAGGCAAAGACCGGGCAAGGACCAAGAGGGAGAGCAGACAGGCAAGAAACACTGATGTGCATCAGGCCTGAAACGAGCACAGTACAGAGGGCACGAGATCAGGAAGCAGCTCTTGGCAGAGGACTGGCAGCTTAGGCCATGCTTCCAAGATGCTGAAGCATCACACCACAGAAAAAACACCTAAATTACCTGCAAGGCCTCTGCATCTGGTGCCATCTGCTCCTCCAGGGCAACATCAAAAAACAGCTTATTGATGATGTGTCTTTTGTTGACCTAAACACAGGAGAAAGAAAAGGTTGATGGGCACCGATATGGACACATAACACATATGGAAGGCAGATGGAGTGGGACAAGGCACTATGTTATTGCAAGGCCATGAAAAGCAAGTTGGATCACGTGCTTGATGCCGCTGGTGAGGATGCTCTGCTTTGGCTCATCAGCACAGCAGCAGACCCCCCCACACACCCAGTTTTGGAAGCGCGACTCCAGCCAAGCTCCCGAGCCGTGGCAGAAAGATTCAGGCACTTCTGAATCGAGCGCAGTCTGTTCTCTGGCAGCTAAGGCCCAAGCAGCTGACGCTGAGCTAACGTGATGCCAAATCCTAAGACAGAAGTACGTGCTGCTTTCTGCAGGCAGAAGGTGCTGTAATTGAATTTGATAGCTCTCCACACCTCCCCCATGCAGTTACAGCTTTGTGTTTTAAGTATTATATACAGTCATGACACCAGCTAATTGCATAGTTACTGCTACATAAGATGTTATTTCGCGATAACTCCATGGTAACCCAGAGATGTAAGAGGCAGTGAAGAACAGAGGGAATCAACAAGTCAGCGAAGGAACAAGGGCCAAGACCTTGAGAGGAAGAAAGAAGCACGAATATGGAACAAGCCTAAGCTGCAGCTGGCTAAAATCCTACATCTGAGTTTGAGGCACCTCCTGCAGCCACTGAAGACCAAGATATACTGGCAACACCAAGGCCGGTGACAAGTGACTTCAAAGAAGTTTAGGTCCCAGCTAAGCTGATGGATCTCCAAGCCTTGGCTGCCCATCTCAGAAGCAGTGCACATCCTTCCTTCCCTCCCTAGCCTTGGCTTTACTCAACACAGGGCCAAGTGATGCAAAACAAGGACTGGATTATAATGCCCATGTGCATCAGAATGAGCTGCTTACCCAATGGAAGCAACAGGGGACTCTAGAAATGCAACTCTGATGTCCTGATTGAACCCTTCCCACCCTCCCTATCATTATGCCAATACTTACTCGGCCTAAATAAAAGCCATGAAAACCCAGAGACCCGTCCTAGAGAAGCTGCAGTACGGACAACAGCAGAGCACCCTCAGACCATTCCTCTAATCAGGAGGCTGGCTGAGGGGAGGGCATTCTCTAAGCCTTTGGGGAGATGTTTTAGGGGAAGAAATTTCCCTCTGCTTCACACTATGAACCTTTCCCTCACGTCATCACAGGCTCAGACCGCAGCTCGATGCCATTGAGCAGAGCACTGTGCCATAGGAATACGAAGGTGTACAGAGGTGATGGTTTTACCTGGATTCTGCACTGTGGGCAGGTCCGTCTTGGTGCTGTGTCAAACCACTGCGTGAGACTGAGAAAAAAAATAAGAAAAACACACAATAAATCCTTAAAATCCAGGAGCGCTGCTCCTAGGGGCCACCCCTCAATTCCCAGGAGACAAACCAGAAACACAAGCATTTAGTCCAGAGGTGCAGCTAACGGGAACACCGTGTTCCAGCACGTGCACTCTGCCTTTACCTCTGATACAATTTCCAGCTGAATTTAGCATGCGAGCTTATCTTTACCAGGGAAGAGTCTTTACAGAGCTCACATCTCCCTGGAAGAGAACCTTTGAACAACTGTAGCTTCGCAGCAGCAAACGGATCCACATGCAGAGTGGCACAAGAGCTGCTATATTAGGATACAACAGCTGAGACATCTCCAGTTTGGTCAGCTCCAAAGGGTGCCACCAACACCAAACACACATCTGCAGAGCAACGGAGACTGGACTGGCCTCTGCTCCAAGATGATGAGCACGAGCCTGTTGGGCTCCCCAGGAGAGCTACAAATGCGTTTTGCAACTAAGGCATCACGTCACGCTCGGAACAGTTTATTTTTAGAGCAGGCTAACAATCTGGAGCTGGCAAGTTACTTTTGGAAGCTGTTAGAGGAAGGCAAGCCCGAGCTGTGCCGGTGGTTGAGAAGTGACCATTGCACTTGCCAGTGGTGGTGCCTCTCCAAGCCAGAAAAGAAAATGCCTGCTCCCTCCACAAACACAAAGAATTTATTTTCTCAGAAGTATCATTTCCTTCCAAGACAAACACTTGCAAAACAGTTACAGTAAAAGCATGAAATTGCCTGGAAGGCTCCTCTCATAATCTAACACCGCTCCTTCCCGATAAACACCCTGTGTAGGAGCGATCTGCTGGCACCGGCCCTGCCAGAGAGGGGAGACCACAGGGAGGAGTGACAGCGCAGCCGAAGCTCCTGCGGCAGCTTCATCAGCTCCTCTAAATCCCTGAGAAACGGAATCATTGCCTTTAAGGCTTCCAAAGCGGCCAAGGCCTCCACAGGTTAGAGACAAGGCAGCAACTGAGGACGAGCAGAGCGGCACAGCGAGTACCAGCACCGTAGTGCGCACCCAGAGCCCTGCGGAGCGGAGCAGACCGAGCCGTGTCTCTGTGGGAAGGGGCTGCCAGGACAGACAGCTGCAGGCCTGTCCACCAACTTGCTCCAGCTGGGGGAACCCACAGCCCTACGAGACTGACACCCTACACCAACATCCATCCATCCGCTCACGCTCCCCGCGACCGGCCGCGGCCCGGCAGCCAGGGGGGCGGGGCGCGGCGCTCACCAGGCATGGTGGAAGGTGTGCCCGCAGGGCACGGCGGCCACATCCCGCTGGTTGTCGAATAAGTCGGAACAGATGGTGCAGTGGGCACGGATGGGCATGGCGGGAGCTCGGCAGGGCCGGGCTGCGGCCCCAGAACCGGAACAGGCGTGCGGCGCCACGCGATTCAAATCCGACCGCGCGACTGTCGCTTCCGGCCCGGCGCGGAAGTGACCTCACGGGGCCCGCGCGGGCGTGAGGCCGAGGCGGGGCCCGGAGGGGTGGGGGCGTGTCCTACGGGCGGGGCAGGAGCCCGTTCCCGGGGCTCCTTGGCCGTGTGCCCGTGTATCCTGAAGCTTGACAATGGCAGCTGGGTCGCGAAGCTCCGGCCCGGGGGCTGGCCGGGACGACATGCCGCGCTGCCCCGCCGCCCTTACTGCCAGAGCAGCAGTATCGCCTCAAGCCTTCCGGGGCCGCCCCACCTCACTCAGCCCTGGCTGCCGCGCCATGTGTCGCCGGTACGCAAAGCAGATACCGGCACCCCGGGCCCCACAGAGAGACAGGGCAGGCGGCGCTGGTGCTGTCTCAGTTTGTCCTCAGCGGGATCTTTATTTGCCAGAGATACAGTGGGGGGGTGGGGCGCGGGCTTACGGGATGCCGGCGGCAGCCGCAGGCAGAGCCGGCCCTGCAGGCATGCAGCTGCGAGAGAGGGAAGCGGGGAGCGGAGAGGGGTAGGCACCGGGGGGACACTACATTTGGGATCCTCCAGATATGAGGCATTTGAGGGGGCCGTGTGGCTACCCCCTGGAGGGGGGGCCCCGTTGCACCGTCGCCCCCTCCCTCCAATGTGCACACACACACCCCCCGGAGCCCCGGGTCGGAGAAGGGTGCCGAGGGCCCCCTCCTTTCCGCGCAGACCCCCACCTGCAGTCCCGCACATGCACGCGTGTCCCAGGGGGACCCCGCACGACAACCCCCAAGCCCTGCGGGGTGTGGCCGGGGGAAACTGCCCCGTATCTCTGGGCATTCCCGGGGGGAGGGAAGGTGGCAAGGGACAGACTGAGAGAGCAGTGGGGGTGGGGGGGGCAGACCGACCGGCAAAGCCACCGAGGGAGCCGGGTG